>JALAZF010000103.1:15097500-15181841 GCA_022829125.1 Lathyrus tuberosus
CACAATGATGGGAAACTTTAGTGGTCAAAATTTGGGGTATTACAAATAGGTAACTACCCAAACTAGCCGTTATGTCGGGCAGGGTGCCCAAAACTAGCCGTTATGTCGGGCATAAGCATAGTTTTGGGCACATGCCCTCAGCTGTTCGGGGAGTGGAGAAGCCGTGCGTAACGGGCAGCATTTCCGGGGAGGAGCGATGCAGTCCTTGCCCGGTTGGAGGGGTAGAAAGGTAACTTTTGCCCGTTTGTGGATTGGACTTAGGCAATTGGGTCGTTCTGGAGCAGAAGTGGATTGGGTCATGCCTGGCCATTGATCCACTCCAGAACAGTTTTAGATATTTATATAACAATACAATTTATGAGTAGAATTTATAAAGTGTTTAAAATGATAACCAAAATTTATGCTTATTTACACTTTTTTACACAAATGGTTAATGTAAATTTAGTACTTTCAATCAATGAGAAGAAAAGACATAAATCCACCAAAATAAAATAATATAGATCATATCATAGTCACTCCACATTGAGAAAAGCAGTTTTTAAGCCTGTCTAATTCAAAGACAAGTCAGAAACTTCAGCGACATCCCACATTCTAGTTTCCTCTTGATGATATTAGGGAGTGCTACTTGATAGAAGTTGAAGGTTACTATACATATATACTAAAGCTACCGCTCGATGTGGTGTCCTCTTATTTCTCTTCAAAGAATAGAATAAATGAATATGTGCTTCAATTTGTTTCACAACATGATGATGAACAAGGTTGTGAAATTAGTTTAAGAGCAACTTTTTTTTTAAATTCTAAAAACTTGAGTTTGGATTTTTTTTTTTTAATTCTGAATTTTTTTGAGTTGGACCGTGTCCTTTATTTGAAGTAAGGTGTGTCCTTTATTTGAAATAAGGTGTCATATCCGTGTCCGCTGGAATTCAAATATTTTTTTGCATTGGACACTTCAAAAGTGTGCAGATACGTGTCGTACGCGTGTCGTACAAGTATCCGTGTCCGACACGACGACACGCCAAATGAATGGCGTGTCAGAGCTTCATAGATCGCCATCATTGACAGAATTCGAACACACTTCAACCCCTGTCGCAACGCCATGTTTCCACTTTGATATCCAATTTTTTTTCTCTTTGTTAAGGATATTGATTTCCTTTTTGTTGTTGTCGCGGCTGGAAATTTACAGAGTCACCATCATCCTTTATTGATTCCTAAGGTAAAGAGAAATAATGATAAATCCTAAAGTTAAGGGTGAGACGCTAGGATTCGGGAGTCGGTTAAGCTAGGGGATGATGTTAGGCACCCCTCACCTCCATTATATTCAATGAGATCCTTCTCTAGTTCTAGGGTTACTATGTTTTCCATGAGATGTTTGTTATGCTATTTATTAATTGATAAATTTAAGTATTTACAAAGAATCACCTTATTATTAAGAGAAAATTTGTTTAATTAAGAAAAGGAGGACAAATAAAATACTTTTATTATTGTACTCGCTAGAGTGTTACAACTCTATGCCTACGTACCCTCAAGTTTATTGAAGGATCAGAGTACCATAGTTCGTCTAGAAAATGTTTATTTATTTGCTAATTTTAGATTTTTAGAGTTCTCAACGCATCGGAGCGGAGAAATGTTTAATTTGAAAAATGCCTCAATGCACATGGGCAGAGAACTTAAGGTTTGAATGAGCTAAATTTGATTTTAGATTCATTTGTTGATTGGTAAGGTGTAACACCATTCAATTAACTTTGATTTGCAAAAATATGTTTTTAATTTATTTAGAAAATAGGGTGTGCTATATATATATATATATATATATATATATATATATATATATATATATATATATATATATATATATATATATATATATATATATATCATCCTTTTGTTATTTTTGAATATTGAACTATAAAGATGTTTTTTTTCTTCATAATTTTAGTAATTGAATTATATTTAGAGGAGGAAACACTTTTGATGATAAAAGAAATATTTCAGTATAAAGTAAAAAATATGAATTTAATATTTTTTATTTTATTTTAAGGGGATTAAATCTGCTAACCTAAGAACATAATTTGTATTTTTAACATTTACTTTATGATAAAATAAATGCCCTAAGCTAAGTAAAACAATGTTTTTAATTTATTGTTAGAACTAAATGTAAAGAAACATTGTTGTTTAGAAAATTAGAGTGAATCATATATATATATATATATATATATATATATATATATATATATATATATATATATATATATATATATATATATATATTGGAAATCTTTTGGTCTTCTAAAATTATTATCCTAATTAAATTAATTGATTTTTTTTATTATCCCTAATTATTCTAAATAATCTTAAGATTACCCTAATTATCCTAACATCATCAAAATAGTAAATAAAAATATTAAGTATTTGTTTTGTTGATCTTTAATATTAAATATAAAAGAAATGTTTTTTTATTATAAAATACTTAGTTATAAATCAAACTAATTATATTAATTAAGTTAACTAATTATTCTAACTACCCTAATTAATCCTAAAAGTAAACCTAAAAAAATATTTAAAAACAAAAATAATAAATAAGAAAATAAGTTAAATAACTTGGGGTGCAAATAATAATAGACTAAGTGTGCAACTAGGAGAATGACATAAGGCTCAAATACATCTCTAAATCCCTAACTCTTCCAATTAATAATATCTACAAATAACATGAATATAATAAAAAAATCCCTAAAAAAGTTAATATACTAGGGGAAGTCACCGCCCCTTTTGTCTTTCTTTCAGTTCTATGCTTATTTTATTATTATTAAAAATATAACCAAATCACACATGAAAATTTTTAATAATGAAATAAGAAAAGTAAAAAAGCAATATGCAAAATTACAATACTCAAATTAAATCAAATCAATATGATAAAAAAAAAAAAAACAAACCTGCATACTTAAGAAGGGAGTGTCGCCCCTTTTGAATCTCTTCAAAGTCCAACAATTTCTTGCCACGTGTCTATGAAGAAAAAAACAGAGAATAACCTTTATCAATATATTCACAAATATCAAATACAAGAATGGTTGGAATTTCAACCACGATCTATGTAGAATTCCTATTCAATCTTGATCTCAAGATTGTTATCTCACTCTCGCAATGACAATGAAAGAAAAGGTTGAGAAAGAGAAAAGAAAATAACTTTGGAGAAGAAGATGAAAATCTGTAGAGTTTCTCTCTGCCCACATCTGTGGAAATTTATTATCACTTTGCAACTACAAAACCGTGATTATCAAACTTGATGATTACAATGATAAGGGTTCCTCCCTATTTATAGATTTAGGTTAACTTGCTTCTCAAGCTAAAGCCCAAACAATAATAGCCCAAAAATATCTAATTTAATCTTTCTAAATCAAATCTAATCTTTCTAAAACAATGAATTACATATTTAACACACCACCTAATTCATTGTGTCTAAACTATCTACATTCATCATAGACCTTAGCTTCTTGAACATTTCGACTGACACTCCCTTTGTCATGATGTCTGCAATCTGATTCTCAGTTCTGCAGTGTTCTAAGTCCATCTTCCCTTCTGCTACCTGTTCTCGAAGATAATAGAACCTCATTTCGATGTGCTTGCTTCGACCGTGTGCTATTTGATTCTTCGCCAAGTTGATAGCTGACATGTTGTCGATCTTCATGGTAATTGCTCCATAACTCTTCGCTGTGATCTCTTCGACCAGGTTAACCATCCAGGTTGCTTGACATGCACAAAGAGAAGCAGCTATATATTCTGCTTTGCATGATGACAATGCCACTACTGGGTCCTTTCTCGAACTTCAAGCAACTGATGCACCACCTAACACAAACACATAGCCAGCTGTGGATTTTCTATCTTCAGCATCACTACACCAACTAGAGTCGGTGTATCCCACTAACTTGCATTCTTTTCCTTCATCAGCTGCAGGAAACAAAATTCCGTAGTCGAGAGTCCCTTTCAGATACCTCAGTATCCTCTTCGTTGCTGCTAGGTGTGATACCTTTGCCTTCTGCATGAATCTACTTACCATACCCACACTATATGATAAGTCAGGCCTTGTGTGACAAAAGTATCGAAGTGACCCAATAAGTATTCTGTATTGGGTTGAGTCGAAATCATCTTCATCTGACTGCTTCGACAGTTGCAATCTGGTCTCAGCTGGAGTCGAAGTTGGGTTGCAATCTTACATCTAAAATCTCTTGAGTATTTCGCCTGCATATCTTCTTTGGTGCATCATCAAACCTCTACTAGTCTTGTAGAATTTGATGCCAAGGAAATATGAGAGGTCTCCCAAGTCTGACAAACTCCTCACTTAGGTCATGTTTGAAACCTTCGATCTCCTTCTTACAACTTCCTGTTATCAACAGGTCATCGACATAGAGGCATAGTATAAGCAATTTACTATTGCTTCTTCTTACATACACTTCATGCTCAGTCGTACACTTCACAAATTCCTTCTCCCTTAAGAAGCTGTTGTTTTTCTTATTCTAAGCTCTTGGAGCTTGCTTAAGTCCATACAGGGCCTTATGTAGCCTGTACACCTTTCTTTCTTTGCCTCGTTTCACATACCCAGCTAGTTATGCGACATAAACTTCTTTGTCTAAGGGGCCATTAAGGAATGCACACTTCACGTCCATCTGACATGTGTGTTAATTGTTCATATTTGCTAGACCAACAACCAACCTGATTGTTTCGATCCTAGCAACAGGTGCAAACACTTCGTCGAAGTCGATTGCTTCTAAAAAAATCCTTTCGCCACAAGTCTAGCCTTGTGTCGAGTTACCTCTCCTTTAGAATTCACTTTCACCTTGTAAACCCATTTCACATCAATTGCATTCTTGCAACCCCCAAGGGTTGGTCGTGGAGGCTTGGGTCTTGAGAGTGTGCTTCTCTCAAGGTCTCAGGTTCGAATCCTACTAGGTGCAATTAACCCTTGTGTGGGCCAGTCCATACGGAGCTTTGCTTCGGCTTTAAACGGGGCCCCCGCTAGTGGATGGTGGGATTAATCCCTCTTGGATTAGTCGGTCGCAAGGCCGGATACCAAGATTTCCTAAAAAAACAAAAAAAAATTGCATTCTTGCCTTGAGTCAATTCGACAAGTGACCAGGTGTTGTTGACTTCGATGGAGTCTAACTCCTCATTCATTGCTTTCACCCACTTCGAATCTTTCAATGCCTCAGTTGCATTGACTGGTTCGACATCTGCGTAGAAAGCATAATGTACCAGCTCACCCTTTTCATCAACCACGTCATCTGATGTAATCACACATTCTTGCAACCTTGCAGGAATGTGTCTTGTTCGTCGAAGTCTGCTTGAGCATGCTTCATCTCTGACTTGTTCCTGTCGAACTTCTCTTTCGACTTCAGTGGCTGGTTGTTCACAAGATATTCTCATTGAATCCTTCTTGACATTCTCAATCCAATCCCATTCTTCAAGCTCATATATGATCACGTCCCTGCTGATCACTACCTGCTTATTCACTGGGTCGAATAGCTTGTAACCTCCAGTCGAATGATATCCTATCAAGATCATCTGATTCAACTTATCATCAAGCTTCCTTCTTAACTGATATGGCACATGTCTATGTGTTATAGATCCAAACACCTTCAAGTGACTGAGGCTAGGCTTGACACCAGACCAACATTCTTTTGGTGTGATTCCTTCAAGCTTCTTCGTCGGACATCTGTTTAATATGTATGTTGCTGTCAAAACCGCTTCTCCCCATAATTCTTTGGGTAGATTCTTTTTATTCAACATACTTCTCACCATGTTCATGATGGTTTTGTTCTTTCTTTCTGCAATTCCATTTTGCTGTGGAGTGTAGGGTGACACCACCTCATGCACAATCCCTTCTTTTTCACATAATGCATCAAACTCTTTCGACACATACTCTCCACCACCATCAGTCCTCAGAATTTTCAGCTTTCGACCACTCTGTCTTTCGACCATAGATTTGAATCTGGAAAATACCTCGATCACATAACTTTTCTTCTTGATGAGGTAAGTCCAAAGCTTTCGACTATAATCATCTATGAACGTGATAAAGTATCTGTTTCCTGCAATCGAATCCACCTGAATTGGACCACATACATTAGAGTATATGACTTCCAGAATTGCCTTCGACTTCCTTCCTGCATCCATGCTAAAACTATTCTTGTGTTGTTTCTCCTTCACACATTTCACTTGGAATGTCAATTTCTGGTAATCCTGAAACCATATTTCTTCTCTTCAACTCTTTGATGTCTTTGAAGTTGAGATGGCCAAGTCGATAATGCCATATACATTCATCTTTGTTGGCTAGAGTTGCAAGGCACTTATGCTTCATTACATTAAGTTCAATCTTGAAGGTCCTATTTTGAGCCATTTGAGCCTTCAAGATTAACCTACCACCTGCGTCGAGAACTCTCATCATCTTGTCTTCGACAACTACCTTGTAGTTCTTTTCGACAAGCAGTCTTATACTAAGAAAGTTACTTTTCATGCCTGGTATGTATAACACATTGGAAATTATTGATTTCTTACCATCCTTCCTCACGATTTGAATATCACCAACACCTTCAGCTGCTAGAGTGTTGTCATTTGCAAACTTCACCGTGTTCTTTGACAAGGGCTTCATGTTAACAAACCAATCTTTCCTTCCAGTCATGTGTGATGAGCATCCTGAGTCCAAGTACCACTGGTCCTGGAATCTCTATTCATCTCTTGTAGTGACCATCAGCAAAATCTCTTCTTCTTCATGTTTCGCCGGCTTTGCATCAGTTTCTTGATTCTTCTTCTTTTCTGGACAATCACTAAAATAGTGACCATACTTCTGACAATTGTAACACTGAATGTGACTTTTGTCAGGCTTTCGACCACAACCTCTTCCTCAACCTGCAACACAACCTCTTTGGTTGCCTTGGTTCCAGGGTTTTCTGTGATTCGACCAGTTTCCTTCATGCTGATTTCGACCAGTCGAATTAGTGTAGCCTCCTCTACCTTTGTTGCCATTCTAGCCTCCTTTGCCTTTCATTTCTTTTTTCTGATTGCACCTGCAAAGCTATATCACTCTTCGACTTTCCTGCAGCTCTTTTAGCCATCCTTTGTTCATGAGACTCAAGCGTCCCTTGAAGCTCTTCCTTCATCAATACTGACATTTTGACTCTTCTATGGCTACTACCACGTGGTCGAATTTTGGAGCCAATGACCTCAAGATCTTTGACACAACTGATCTTGATGTCAACATTTCTCCATATACCTTGATTTGATTCACCAGCTCTGTAACTCTGGTGAAGAAATCTGTTATACTTTCATTGTCTTCCATCTGAAGCAATTCATAAGTCCTTTTATGAATTTGTAACCTCACCTCTTTCACCTTCTCTGCTCCTCCAAACAATTTTTCAAGAATCTCCCAAGCTTCTTTTACTGATTCTACATCACTAACCTTTTCAAAGTTATCTGGATCAACATATTGATAGATTATAAAGAGAGCTTTATAATCTTTCTTCTTCAATTCTTTATATGCTGCTTTCTCCTGATCTGTCGCAGTTTTTGCAAGCGGTGATAATCCCTCCTTCACAAGATCCCAAAGATCTTGGTAACAGAAAATTACCTTAATCTGCTTGCACCAATTCTCATAATTATCTTTCTTGAGAATCGGAAGATTTGCTGGGAAGTGACCGTTCGGGTGATTCATCGCCATCACAGTTGTTCTTCCCTTGAATCAAAACCGGAGCTCTAGATACTAGATGTTGGAATTTCAACCATGATCTATGGAGAATTCCTATTCAATCTTGATCTCAAGATTGTTATCTCACTCATGCAATGACAATGAAAGAAAAGGTTGAGAAAGAGAAAAGAAAATAACGTTGGAGAAGAAGATGAAAATCTGTAGAGTTTCTGTCTGCCCACATCTGTGCAATTTTATTATCACTTTGAAACTGCAAAATCGTGATTATCAAACTTGATGATTACAATGATAAAGGTTCCTCCCTATTTATATATTTGGTTAACTTGCATCTCAAGTTAAAGCCAAAACTATATAAAAGTCCAAAAATATATAATCTAATCTTTCTAAATCAAATCAAATCTTTCTAAAACAATCAATTACATATTTAACAAGAATTACAAATATTAAAATGAAAGCAAATGATTGTAAAGACTATATTGTTTTCAATTAGGTGTGTAAATGTGATGGTGTTTGTGATTAAAGTTAGTTGTATAAGTGGACAAACCCATTTAAATAAATTGACTATAATTTTATGAATTAGATAAAATAGAAAATAAAATTATAATAAAGTCTAAAATAAATAAAATAGATAAAATTATAATAATTTTAAAAAAACTAATGAACGTTTTAAGTTTCAAATTAAAATAACAATTAAAGTTAATAGTTATATTTTCTTTTTTCACATACATGCACTTTTGACAATTCTACATTCAAAGTATTCAAACATAATTTGTTTTTTCTAAAACAATTCTAATATTATATATATATATATATATATATATATATATATATATATATATATATATATATATATATATATATATATATATATATAACATATCATATGAGAATGTCATTTTTATGTGAGAACAAGAGAATGAATCTGAACCATTAGATTTTAAAATAAATTGTGGAGATTATGTGTCAGTTTTTTTTTTCTCTCCTCCATCATTTATTTTAATAATGGAGGAGAGAGAAAAACAAAAAACAAACATAATTTCCACCATTTATTTCAAAATCTAATGATTCAGATTCATTCTCATGTTCTTACATAAAAATGACATTATTATCCTAGGATATGAACTCTATATGAGAACGTATCATATGAGAATGTCATTTTATGTGAGAACATGCGAATGAATCTGAACCCTTAAATTTTAAAATAAACGGTGGAGAGTATGTGTTAGTTTTTTCTCTCTCCTCCATCGTTTATTTTAATAATTGAGGAGAGAGAAAAACAAAATTCACACATAATCTCCACCATTTATTTTAAAATCTAATGATTGAAATTCATTCTCATGTTCTTACGTAAAAATGACATTCTCATAGGATATGAATTATATATATATATATATATATATATATATATATATATATATATATATATATATATATATATACACACACACACACATATATATATATATATATATATATATATATATATATATATATATGTGTGTGTGTGTGTGTGTGTGTATATATATATATATATATATATATAGTTTTTCTTCATTGCATAATATATTAATAGAGTAATAAATTTATATTTAATGTTAATTGAAATTCACGTCAGCAAGAATGATTTGTTTGGAGAGTGTGAATGAATTTGCTGTATTAATTAATGTTATTTACAATGATGTAAATGGGTAGTAAAAATTATTGGTAAAAAAAGATATAATTACAATTAAAAAAGAAAATAGGAAAATCCATCATATAATCATCATGTGATTTGACAAAAAAAACAAAAATGTAGAAACTATTTAAAAAGTTTAAAACAAGGATTTTTTGGGAGATAATATGTGTAGAATTTACAATGGTTAGAAAATAATAGAAAAACATGCACAAGATATAGAGTTAGTGTATAAAAAAAAAAAAACAAATAGAAATTATAATAAGAAAAACATAAAGAGAAGACCGTTAGATATTATCATCATACAATTAATAGATTAAAAATGTAAAATAAAAGTACAAAAGAAAAAAAAACTAATTTAAAGGAAAAGTAGAACTCTAAAAATTGGGACTCGTGTGTGAAATCCTTTGTGTAATTGTTTTTCTGTTTAATTTTCTTATAGTTGGTGTCCAAATTAGTGTGGAATATGACACTATTTATCCTTAACCAAAAAAAGGAAAAAATTAAATTGTAAAAATCAAATCAAATTTTTTGTACGATGAATATCACAAGAAAAATGTCAAAGTTCATTGATTTGTCACCAAGATATAAAAAAGTGCTAAAAATAACAAATCAGATTTAAAATTTTTATTTTTTGATTTTTTGGGCTAAAATTGAATAAAATCATGATTTTAATGATAAATGATATTTAAAAAATGCCTAAAATAGAAAAACTTATAATTATATTTAAATAAAAAAATACAATTTTTGTGATTTGAAAATAATGCAAAAAGTTATAAATAAAGAAAAAATAAATAAAAGAGAAAAAATGCACTAAAAGTGAGAAATGTGAGATTCAAACTCATGCTCGCGCACACTCACAACTCATTACACATATTCTCTTACCAATTGTGCCAATTCACTGATTCGAAATAAAGTGGCACTAGAAATCATATGAAGGGTGACAAATTTGGGGTAAGACAACTGTTGTTATTAGATTCAATCGAAACAAAGACCAAGAGAGAGGATGAGAGAAATATATTTTTCTCTGTTTTCTTCCCTTTGATTCACGAGAGACAATAAGAAGAGGTTTGGTTTTAGTTTTTATATTTCTCCCTCTGGCACTTGTTGCAAATTGAGTGGAGACTTTTTTTAGTTTTGAAAATTTCTGGAAATCTCTCTTTCTCTCTTCAACCGCCCACCCCTAATTATTTTATTTTATTTTTTATTTTTTCTGTTTTTGTTTTGTTTTGTTTATGAAATTCTGGCATGCAGATCACAAATGTCCTATTAGATGTCGAGACATTGATCTCTGCTAAAAACTGAACAAGGACAGAACATAAACATTAAAAACGCTTCAGGTTAAAACAATGTCGTGACAGATGTTTCAACATCAGTCAAGACATAAACTTCTGATCAAGAGCAAACTGAATATAACATAACAGAATGATAAATAACACAAGATATGATGACTCAGCTCGGTGAACAACAACATCTACATATGGGGGTTACCAAGCCAGAAATGAAATCCACTAATAGTATTAGTTCAAAGCTAAACTCCCCCGTTTACAACTTTTCACCTAATCACTACCCGTGCAAACTTCTACCTAAGACACTCCTAGATATGAGAAATCACCATCTCAATTCCTAAATCACCCCAGTGATATCTAACAGTTACAACCTCTGGCAACTGCACGAATTTTCTCAATTAAAAGACATCATTTCCAATACAATATTCATTCAAGGCACTTGACTAACCATAACTCTTGAATTTTCTTAATAGCTTCATCCAAGAACAATACATAATTTATTACCTACAGGTTTCTAAATCTATAAACCTATGTCTACCGCAATGTATCAAACGATACAAAGAGTGACTTACAACACAAGAAAGAACACGACTCTCTAAACCCTTATTTTCTACTTTACAAAAGTCTTAATAAGAATTCTTATTCTGTCCTAGGTCTTGGTCTTCCTTTTATAATCTTTAGCTGTCCATTGTCTTCGAAATATCTATTTATTTATTCCTTGATCTATGTTCTGATTACTCCTTAAATCTGGGACAAGATTTGCAACAACCTGCTATATCAGACCAAGATGTCGAGTCCACGACCTAGGACATCTTGTCTGACACGTCTTTTTCCAACAGATTTCATCATGTTGGAACATCTTGTTCAACACTATGTTTTACTAAAATTCGGTCAAATCTTTTAGAGCCTTCAATATTCCTCTTTTGACAAATTTGGGCTAAAACACCTTTTGCACAATTAACCCAGGATGGAGTAGAAATTCCTGAAGTCATTTCAGCCGGATGATGTCTCTCATATGTTGAAAGCTTTCATTCTTACTGTACATGAAGAAGAAGATACACAAAGCCCCCCTCAAACCCAGAACCAGTACTTGTCACGACAAGACTCATGCTTCCTAAGAACTGAGAGAAGAGACGTTTCCCCAGAGCAACCAAACACCAACTTGAATTATCCCGATGAGGACTCAGGGGAGAAGCCTACAACTTCGGGTAACTCAGAACACAAGACACAACTGTGTACATAACTTAAATCACAAGACACAAAAGAAAGACACAGAAAAGAAACTGAGACACAGACAGGATGTTAGGACATCCCATCCAACATCCTTGCAAAACAACTGCAAGAATGAACTTCACACCCAAAAGATATCAGTTATGCGTTGTAAGGACCACACACAACCGAGATGAATACACACCCATTCTCCCCCTTTTTAGCCAAAAATGGGAAAAAGTAACCAACACAAATTCAGAACCACATGGTACTTACCCAAACCCGGACAAAAGCCATGAAGACACAACACAGCAAAAGAAACACAACCTAAGAACCAAGAAGCAGCGACCCTCTTTAAATACCCAAGCAGTTTCTCTAGGAATTAACGGTCCATAGAAGTTATCGAAGAACAATTCAATGAAGATATAAATTTAGGTAGGTAACTTCAACATAAATGACTGTGCACCGCCCAACTAGGATTTGACTATTTAAACTTTAGGGTAAACCATCCAAAGAATGCGCATGTACCAAGACACATATTTAACTCGCCTTCTCTTAGGCACGCTCTCCATTGTCCAAGGAACACCGTCCAAATAAACCTACTTGGAAAAAACCACAAGTTCTAAACAATGTCTTGACATCTGATTAGACTTTGTCTAGTCTCTCTTGTATCCTCTGAGGTATAGTTTAATAATCCCAACATGCTCCTTTCAACCAGGGGCTGACTAAGGTGTTAGGACATCATGTCCAACATCTTCCAACAGGGATTCTCATGAACCTTAACTCATTCAGCAGAGAAAAATGAATTCTCCCAGACACTATCCAATCTTATTTCATAGGTCTCTCCTAAGAATTTAGAACATAGTTGATATAATTCAGTTGCCTTAACAATTCAAACTCCCAAGTAGAACTGGCTAAGCCACAAGATCAACACACCACGATGTCATGACATCTTTCCTAACATCACAACCTCATATGAATCCTATGAACATCTTCATGCTCATAAGTGAGTAAATACCAGGATCACACTCCTTGTACCATAACCAACGAACTCTTGGATTGAGACCAGATAACACCATTGATCACTTTCTCCTTGAACATATCCACACCATGTACAAATTCACCTTGAATCTTACAGCCATAGACAACCTTGTTTTTTGATAATAAATCCAATCAAATCTTGAACGCTCACATCCCATAGAGAGAAATACAAGTTCTCTTAGCTTCATGGTTAGAAAAAATGTCATCCACATCTGGAGGACATCAATTCCCTTCTCCATAAGAAGAATACTACAACATCAGCCTGCTTCCTATCTTAAGATTCATCCTAAATCTTAACTAATGATACTTCCATCAAAACCTATCACCATAACCCACACAGTCTTGAGAAGTAGCTCTACACCATACTCAACCATGAATAGATATAGCTCCAGGACTGAAAGTCAAGCATAGTCATCCTCCAAGAATAACCAGTACAAGGGATGATGTTCCAACATCAGTTAGGACATCAGAATCATACCATGTCACAGATGCAGTAGATCATAAACCATCACTGAAGTCAGAATACCCCAGAGAGAAATGAACTCTCACGAGCCTCAAGAAGCTTCAACCCAGAAGCACAAAGTTCAGACATCCCAATATAAACAGACTCCTTAGGAATATCTTCTTACCATCTGCCCTACAATCTCCTTTCCTACAAAACTCCACCTTGCACAGTCCAACATAAGACACAGTACATTAGTACTAGCAAGGGCTAATGATTCAGCAGGAGATGACATCATAAGCCTAGAGCAACAGTCTTAAGCAGATAATTTCTTGAGTCACACTCAAAAACCACCTTCCTCCATAAGTGACAATCAGAATACCTTCCACCATATCCTTGATCATGGGGAAACATAGCTGACACTTCTAGTACTAACACTCCCTTACCCCAGATAGAACTTTGGAACACTCATATCAAACATCTTAGATGAAACTCCAAGAAGGAGATATGAAAACACCAAGCAATTAGCAACTCCCTTGAGCTTTTAGCTATTTCATGATCCAAACAGGTTGAGATAGACTTAGGAAGCAGCTGTATAGTTGGAGAGTAACCACTCCTAAGGAGACCAACCTATACAAGATGGTGCAGCTCCAATGCACACAAAGGACCATAACATGAGCATCCTGATGTTCAGTCCAATGTCAGAACATTGTATAACTGACTTGACTAGCTAACTAATGAAACCACACATGCCTGAGACAGTCTTGAAGATCTAACCCTTAGACTTCCAGATAATATCCCACCTTGAATGGCCTTTCCACCAAATCAGAAAAAGAGTTCCATGTTCTCATAGACTTTATCATGAAATCAAGTTTGAGTAAACAATCTCTATCCTGAACATAAGAAGGAAAACCAACAACCAGTTCTTAGAAGATCCAGCATAATCATCCATACTAGAAACTATAGCATGCACAAGAAGGTTCACACGAATCTGGCTTCCAATGGTCAGAAGATGTCTGAGAGAAAGTCCTAGATATTTGATCTTAACCTCCAAATAGTATTGTTAAAATTCCAATAACATTCCTCCACAAGAACCCAAACCCCTATAGAAGATACTGAAACATAGCTTCTACACCCTTATGCGCTTTGATCAGAAATAAACTGACCCAAGGCATGTTCATCAAGATGATCATGAGTTAATCTTCACTTTCACAACATCAAGTTTCTAGAATAGAAACTTCCTAGACTGTATACCACTGTCTCTTCAAGACCAGTCAGAAGAAGATTCCCAACACCTTCGATAGACACGATTCAATACACACTCATCTAAAAAGATGTTTCAACATCTGGTTGAAGATCAATTCCTTTTCCAATGAACATATCATTGAAATTGGTTCTGAAACCCTACCTTGATCCCAGTTACGCATCCTTTGAAAATGTCACACAAGATACCTCCTGTATCCATTCTTCAAGACATAACAGATGCAAGAAATAGATTCTTGAGTTCTTGAAACTATCTGAAGAAACACCTTCTGGTGTGAGATCATCTTTCATTAACAATAAGCAACAAAGATAACCAATTAAATACTTGCTAAGGTAACAAATAGCAATTGATTTTAAATCCCAATTCTGTATTCTTCAGATTTGTATCCCTCCTTACATCATCTACAAGACCAAAAGTAAAACAACCATCGCAACCTAGGAAGATATCTTCAAGGCACAAAACTTCATTAGAAGAGATCATATAGGAGATGCTCAAGCAAAGACACTCTCCTATAGGGTTGGAAGGAAAAATAAATTGCTATAGGCTCTCTTCACATGTATATTTTTCTTGACATTCTTCTCTTCACAGTCAGAAAAACCTTTATGAGTGGACTTGAGAGAAAACTCAAGTATCTTGGGATAATTTAAACATGCCATATAATTTTTATTAAATCCATAGGATAAACAAGACCTCAACTCAACCTTTTTCCTCCTATTTCCGTTCTTGTTACTTAGTTAAATCTATCTCCCAAGCACCAAGAGAAATTCTTCAGAGGAACCCTACTTCCAGCTAGTGATGGCAAGAATCACTATATGGATTGTCACCATCTTCAACAAGCACTAGGTAAGATGTCAGAATATCTTATATAGCACCATGTGTTACAATAACATCATTAACAACAGCAACGGTAAGATCTTCATAGAGAAACAATCAACCACCAAACGTGGTTTATCTGGAATAACCTATCCCACAACATCAATGGATGATATGACTATGCAACCTCCTACCTTGTTCAGATACCAAAAAGTATCTTCCCTAGAACTCATCCAGAAACAGACCATGATGCTTGCTCTGATACCATTTGAAATTCTGGCATGCAGATCACAAATTTCCCATTAGATGTCGAGAGATTGATCTCTGCTAAAAACCGAACAAGGACATAATAGAAACATTAAAAAACGCTTCAAGTTAAAACAATGTCGTGACAGATGTTTCAACATCAGTCAAGGCATAAACTTCTTATCAAGAGTAGACTGAATATAACATAACAGAATAATAAATAACACAAGATATAATCACCCAGTTCGGTGAACAATAACACCTACATCTGAGAGCTACCATACCAGGTATGAAATCCACTAATAGTATTATTAAAAGCTAAACTCCCCTGTTTACAACTTTTCACCTAATCACTACCCGTGCAAACTTCTACCTAAGACACTCATAGATATGAGAAATCACCATCTCAATTCCTAAATGACCTAAGTGATATCTAATAGTCACAACCTCTGGCAACTGCACCAATCTGCTCAATTGAAAGACATCCCTTCCAATACAATATTCAGTCAAGACACTTGACTAATAATAACTCTTGAATTTGCTTAATAGCTTCATCTAAGAATAATACACAATTCATTACCTACAGGTTTCTGAATCTGTAAACCTATGTCTACCGCAATGTACCAAACGATACAAAAGGTGACTTATAACACAAGAAAGTACATGACTCTCAAAACCCTAAACCCTTATTTTCTATTTTACAAAAGTCTTAATAAGAATTCTTATTCTGTCCTAGGTCTTGGTCTTCCTTTTATAATCTTTAGTTGTCCATGGGCTTCGAAATATCTGTTTATTTATTCCTTGATCCATGTTCTAATTGCTCCTTAAATCTTGGACCAGATTTGCAATAACCTGTTATATCAGACCAAGATGTCGAGTCCACAAGCTAGGACATCTTGTCTGACATGTCTTCTTCCAGCAGATTTCATCATGTTGGAACATCTTGTTCAACACTATGTTTTACCTAAATTTGGTCAAATCTTTTAGAGCCTTCAATCTCCCCCTTTTGACAAATTTTTGCTAAAACACCTTTTTCACAATAAACCCAGGATGGAGTAGAAAGTCCTAAAGTCATTTCAGCCGCATGATGTCTCCCATACGTTGAAAGCTTTCATTCTTCATGTACATGAGGAAGAAGATACACAAAGCCCCCTCAAACCTAAAACCAATACTTGTCACGACAAGACTCATGCTTCCTAGGAACTGAGAGGAGAGACGTTTCCCCAGGGAAACCAAACACCAACCTGAATTATCCCGATGAGGACTCAGGGGAGCAGCCTACAACTCCGGGTAACTTAGAACACAAGACACAACTGTGTTCATAACTTAGATCACTAAACACAAAAGAAAGACTCAGAAAAGAAACTGAGACACAGACAGGATGTTAGGACATCCCATCCAACATCCTTGCAAAACAACTGCAAGAATGAACTCCACACCCAAAAGGATATCAGTTATGTAATGTAAGGACCAACACACAACCGAGATGAATACACACCCATTCTTCCCCTTTTTAGCCAAAAATTGGCAAAAGTAACAAACACAGTTCCAGACCCAAATGGTACTTACCGAAACCCGAACAAATGCCATGAAGACACAACACAGCTAAAGAAACACAACCTAAGAACCAAGAAGCAGCGGCCCTCTTTAAATACCCAAGAAGTTTCTCTAGGAATTAACGGTCCTTAGAAGTTACCGAAGACCAATTCAATGAAGATATAAATTTTGGTAGGTAACTTCATAATAAATGACTGTGCACCGCCCAACTAAGATTTGACTGTTTCAACTTTAGGGTAAATTGACCAAAGAATGCATATGTACCAAGACACATGTTTAACACACGTTCTCTTAGGCACGCTCTCCATTGTCCAAGGAACACCGTCCAAATAAACCTACTTGGAAAAAACCACAAGTTTTAAAAAATGTCCTGACATCTGGTCAGCCTTTGTCTAGTCTCTCTTGTATCCTCTGAGGTATAGTTCAATAATACCAGCATGCTATTTTCAACCAGGGGCTAACTAAGGTATTAGGACATCATGTCCAACATCTTCCAACAAGGATTCTCAAGAACCTTAACTCATTCTGCAGAGAAAAATGAATTCTCCCAGACACTATCCAATCTTATTTCTTAGGTCTCTCCTAGGAATTAAGAACATAGTTGATATAATTCAGTTGCCTTAACAATTCAAACTCCATAGTAGAACCGACTAAGCTACAAGATCAACACACCATGATGTCAAGACATCTTTCTTGACATCACAACCTCATATGAATCCTATGAACATCTTCATGCTCATAAGTAAATACCAGGATCACACTCCTTGTACCATAACCAACGAACTCTTGGATTGAGACCAGATAACACCATTGATCATTCTCCCCCTGAACATATCCACACCATATACAAATTCACCTTGAGTCTTACAGCCATAGACAACCTTGTTTTTTGAGAATAAATCCAATCAAACCTTAAACGCTCACATCCCAGAGAGAGACATACAAGTTCTCTTAGCTTCATGGTTAGACTAAATGTCATCCACATCTGGAGGACATCAATCCTCTTCTCCATAAGAAGAATGCTACAACATCAGCCTGCTTACTATCTTAAAATTCATCCTAAATATTAACAAATGATACTTCCATCGGAACCTATCACCAGAATCCACACAGTCTTGATCAGTAGTTCTACACCATACTCAACCATGAATAGATATAGTTACAAGACTGAAAGTCGAACAAAGTCATCCTCCAAAAATAACCAGTCAAGGGATGATGTCCCAACATCAGTTAGGACATTAGAATCATACCATGTCATAGGTGCAATAGATCATAAACCATCACTGAAGTCAGAATACCTCAGAGAGAAATAAACTCTCACGGGCCTCAAGAAGCTTCAACCCAAAAGCACAAAGTTCAGACATCCCAATCTAAACAGACTCCTCAGCAAGATCTGCTTACCATCAGCCCTACAGTCTTCTTTCCTACAAAAATCCACCATGCACAGTCCAACACAAGACACGGTACATCAGTACTAGCAAGGGCTAATGATTTAACAGGAGATGAAATCATAAGCCTAGAGAAACAATATTGAGCAGATAGTTTCTTGAGTCACATTAAAAAACAACCTTCCTCCATAAGTGACAATCAGAATACCTTCCACCATGTCTTTGATCATGAGGAAATATAGCTGACACTTCCAGTACTTACACTCCCTTACCCCAGACAGAACTTTGGAACACTCATATCAAACATCTTAAATGAAACTCCAAGAAGGAGATATGAAAACACTAAGCAATCAACAACTCCCTTGAGCTTTTAGCTATTGCATGATCCAAACCGATTAAGATAGACTTTGGAAGCAGCCGTATAGTTGGAGAGTAACCACTCCTAAGGAGACAAGCCTATACAAGATGGTGCAGCTCCAATGAAAACAAAGGACCATAGTATGAGCATCCTGATGTTCATTCCAATGTCAGAACATTGTATAACTGACTTGACTAGCCAACAAATGAAACCACACATGCCTGAGACTGTCTTGAAGATCTAACCCTTAGACTTCCAGATAATATCCCACCTTGAATGGCCTTTCCACCAAATCAGAACAAGAGTTCCATGTCCTCATAGACTTGATCATGAAATCAAGTTTGAGTAAACAGTCTCTATCCTGAACATAAGAAGGAAAACCAACAACCAGTTCTTAGAAGATCCAGCAAAATTATCCATACTAGAAACTATAGCATGCACAAGAAGGTTCACACGAATCTGGCTTCAAATGATCAGAAGATGTCTGAGAGAAAGTCCTAGATATTTGATTTTGACCTCTAAATAGTCTGGTTGAAATTCCAATAACATTCCTCCACAAGAACCCAAACCCCTATAGAAGATACTGAAACATGGCTTCTGCACCCTTATGCGCTTTGATAAGAAATAAACTGACCCAAGGCATGTTCATCAAGATGATCATGAGTTAATCTTCACTTTCACAACAACAAGTTTCTAGAATATAAACTTCCTAGACTGTATACCACTATCTCTTCAAGACCAGTCAGAAGAAGATTCCCAACACCTTCGATCAACACGATTCAATACACACTGATCTAGAAAGATGTTTCAACATCTAGTTGAACATCAATTCCTTTTCCAATGAACATATCATTGAAATTGGTTCTGAAATCCTACCTTGATCCCAGTTACACTTCCTTTGAAAATTTCACACAGGATACCGCCTGTATCCATTCTTCAAGACAAAACAGATGCAAGGAATAGATTTTTGAGTTCTTGAAACTATCTGAAGAAACACCTTCTGGTGTGATATCATCTTTCTTGAACACCAAGCAAAAAGGATAACCAATTAAATACTTGCTAAGGCAACAAATAGTAATTGATTTTAAATCCCAATTCTGTATTCTTCAGATTTGCATCCCTCCTTACATCAGCTACAAGACCAAAAGTAAAACAACCATCGCAACCTAGGAAGATATCTTCAAGGCACAAAACTTCCTTAGAAGAGATCTGATAGGAGATGCCAAGCAAAGCCACTCTCCTATAGGGATGGAAGGAAAAATAAATTGCTATAGGCTCTCTTCACATGGATCTTTTTCTTGACATTCTTCTCTTCACATCCAGAAGTACCTTTATGAGTGGACTTGAGAGAAAACTCAAGTATCTTGGGATACTTTAAACCTGCCATATAATGTTTATTAAATCCATAGGATAAACAAGACCTCAACTCAACCTTTTTCCTCCTATTTCCCTTCTTGTTACATGGTTGAATCTATCTCCAAAGCACCATAAAGAAATTCTTCAGAGGAACCCTACTTCCATATTAGTGATGGCAAGAATCACTATAAGGATTGCCATTATCTTCAACAAGCACCAGGTAAGATGTCAGGACATCTTATACAAAACCATGTGTAACAATAGCATCATTAACAGCAGCAACGATAGGATCTTCAAAGAGAAACAATCAACCAACAAACATGGTTTGTTTGGAACAACCTATCCC
Source organism: Lathyrus tuberosus (assembly GCA_022829125.1). NCBI lineage: Eukaryota > Viridiplantae > Streptophyta > Magnoliopsida > Fabales > Fabaceae > Lathyrus > Lathyrus tuberosus. The sequence continues at coordinate 15,118,172 of JALAZF010000103.1, forward strand.
ACAACATCAATGGATGATCTGACCATGCAACCTCCTACCTTGTTCAGAGACCAGAAAGTACCTTCCCTAGAACTCATCCAGAAACAGACCAAGATGCCTGCTCTGATACCAATTGAAATTCTGGCATGCAGATCAAAAATTTCCTATTATATGTGGAGAGATTGATCTCTGCTAAAAACTGAACAAGAACATAACATAAACATTAAAAAATGCTTCAGGTTAAAACAATGTCGTGACAGATGTTTCAACATCAGTCAAGACATAAATTTATGATCAAGAGCAGACTAAATATAACATAACAGAATGATAAATAACACAAGATATGATGACCCAGTTCGGTGAACAACAACACCTACATCTGGGAGCTACCAAGCCATGTATGAAATCCACTAATAGTATTAGTTCAAAGCTAAACTCCCCAGTTTACAACTTTTCACCTAATCACTACCCGTGCAAAATTCTACCAAGACACTCCTAGATATGAGAAATCACCATCTCAATTCCTAAATCACCTCAGTGATATCTAATAGTTACAACCTCTGGAAACTACACCAATCTGCTCAATTGAAAAACATCCCTTCCAATACAATATTCAGTCAAGACACTTGACTAACAATAACTCTTGAATTTGCTTAATAGCTTCATCTAAGAACAATACACAATTCATTACCTACAGGTTTCTGAATCTGTAAACCTATGTCTACCGCAATGTATCAAACGATACAAAAGGTGACTTACAACACAAGGAAGTGCGTGACTCTCAAAACCCTAAACCCTTATTTTCTACTTTACAAAAGTCTTAATAAGAATTCTTATTTTGTCCTAGGTCTTGGTCTTCCTTTTATAATCTTCAGTTGTCCATGGGCTTCGAAATATCTGTTTATTTATTCATTGATCCATGTTCTAATTGCTCCTTAAATCTTGTACCAGATTTGCAACAACCTGTTATATCAGACCAAAATGTCGAGTCCATAAGCTAGGACATCTTGTCTGACATGTCTTCTTCCAGCAGATTTCATCATGTTCGAACATCTTGTTCAACACTATGTTTTACCAAAAAAATTTCAAATCTTTTATAGCCTTCAATCTCCCCCTTTTGACAAATTTTGGCTAAAACACCTTTTGCACAATAAACCCGAGATGGAGTAGAAAGTCCTGAAGTCATTTCAGCCGGATGATGTCTCCCATATGTTGAAAGCTTTCATTCTTTCTGTACATGAGGAAGAAGATACACAAAGCCCCCTCAAACCCAGAACCAATACTTGTCACGACAAGAATCATGCTTCCTAGGAACTGAGAGGAGAGACGTTTCCCCAGAGAAACCAAACACCAACCTGAATTATCCCGATGAGGACTCAGGGGAGCTGTAACGCCCGATTATTTAATTAATTATTTAATTAAATATGTTCGTATTATTGTTGTTTTGTGTTGGCTGATCCATTACTTCCAGGATAGTTTAATCGTGCTGCACTCAAATGGTACATGGGTTTAAACCACACTAAGATTGTCACTTTCAGAGATCTTGGCGCTGCCTTCGCTCAACAATATAAGTATAACCTGGACATGGCACCGGACATAGATCAACTTAGAGCCATGTTGCAGAAGGACAAGGAAACCTTTAAGGAATATGCTCAGAGATGGCGTGAAATTTCCGCCCAGATTGATCCACCTCTTGAGGAAAAAGAGATGACAAAAATCTTCTTGAAAACCTTGAGCTCATTTTACTATGATAGAATGGTCGCCAGTGCATCCAATGACTTCACTGAGATGGTGAGCATGGGAGTTCGTCTTGAGGAAGCATTCCGAGAAGGACATTTAGTGAAAGATGCTGGATCATCAAGCAGTACCAAAAAATACAGTAGTTCTTTCCCTAAGTAAAAAGAGCAAGATATTAGTAATATCTCTCTCGGAAAGCAAAGGTGAAGGTACCAACCAGTAGCAGTTGTAACTCCTGCTATCAACCTTGCGCCTGTTCTAACGTATCAACCTCAGGTTGCTCAAAGCCAACCGCATCAACAACAATATTTGCAAAGGACACAACAACCTCTTCAGCAGGCTCGTCCTCAGTACAACAACAACCGTACAACGCGACCACCAAGGTTTTGACCCTATACCAATGTTGTACGCAGAACTGTTTCCACTATTATTGGTCAAGGGGCACGTCCAAACTAGGTCACCTCTTACAATACCGGAGAATCCGCATTTTTGGTTCAAAGCGGATCAGACTTTCCCTTACCATCAAGGAGGACCAAGGCATAACATAGAAAATTGTCTCAGTTTCAAATCCGATGTTCAAAAACTTGTCAGGAGCGGGGTCTTATCCTTCAAGGATACGAATCCAAATGTTCGGACGAACCCGTTGCCTCAACACGAGAAAGCTGCAGTAAATTTGATAGAGGGAGAGTCTAACCACAGCTATCAAATTCATGATGTACTCTTATTAAGGGCTAACCTGGTCAAGATGCATCGCAGACAGAGCGGATATGGGCATGTACCATCTCATAATTATCACCAGTGTGATATCTGCTCTAAAGACAATCAAGGATGTTCTGTGGTGCAATCTGCTCTACAGGAACAGTTGGATCTCGGTTGGATCCAGGATCACAGAATTCGTGGGGTCAACATGACTTATACAAATTCCAACATTATTCAGAACCACGACATTCGTACGATGAATGTCAACTTGGTGGCAATGCACTCAAGGCAAAGCCAACATCATAATCTGCCACGACACGATTACGATTCCTGTCTGATTTGGTTGGAAACCAATCAGGGATGCTCTTTTGTACAAGAGGCCCTCCAGTGTCAGATGGATTTTGGATGGATTCAGGATTACCGTGATAGAAATCCCTATCAAGTCAACATGATTCAAATCTTCGATATTCGCTTGATGAATACCAGCTTAGTGGAGTTACACGCTAAGCAGTCCAGCTCGGTTTTCTGACCTCGCACAATTATCAGAACTGCAAAGGGTGTCGTGAGAGTGACCAAGGATGTGCACTAGTTTAGAGGACACTACAACACTTGTTGAACCACTGGTGGCTTCCGATCTATCTAGATGAAGTCACACAACAAGTCAGTATGATTAATGGGAACCCTACTAGGCATCAAAGTCGGGATGTTCGATAAATGGAAATAGATCTAGTAAGGTTACACTGCATACAAAGCGGGTGTGGCCAGGTGCCACCACACAACTATGAGCACTGTAGAGTTTGCACAGAGAATAATCAAGGATGTTACCTCATGCGAGCAACCCTTCAAAGTCAGTTGGACCACAAAGAGATTCGACCATATCCAAGTTCTGGGTCAATCAACTTGATGCCCGACTATTTCGCTGATCAGATCAAAGATGTCGTCGTAATCTCTGATCATAAGAGGACCAAAGATGTTTATACCATAATCCCTCTACTTGACGAATTAAGAATTCCTTTGGACAGTAGAAAAGTTCCCAACCAGGAACTGATTGAAATTACTTACAATGGTCAGAAAAATCAGAAGGCTCCTGTAGTTATCTATCTGCCAGGACCGCTACCGTATGAATCAACTAAGGATATCCCATACAAATGCGGTGCAACAACAATTGAGAATGGAAAGGAAACTCCATTACCCTCCGTCTTGAATATTGCAGACATCAGTCGAGTGACACGGAGCGGTCGAATCTTCAACCGAGGAGTTGCAGAACCCAGCAAAGAAAAGGAACCTCAGATAGAAGTTCCTGATCAACCAGTCGGTCAATCTGGTGATACCGAACTTTTAAAGAATAATGATGAGATGCTGAAGCTCATCCAGAAAAGCGAGTACAACATCATTGATCAGCTGTTGCAAACTCCTTCAAAAATCTCTGTGTTATCTCTTTTACTAAGTTCCGAGGCTAACAGGGAGGCTCTACATAAAGTCTTGGAGCAAGCCTTTGTGGGACAAGATGTGACAATAAGACAATCTGACAGCATCATCTCCAACATCAGTTCCTGCAACAACTTGGGGTTTAGTGATGAGGAATTGGCGGAAGAAGGCAAAAGTCATAGCATGGCGCTCAATATTACAGTCAACTGCCAGGACAATGCATTAGCCAGCGTACTGGTAGACACCAGATCGGCTCTGAATGTTATGCCGAAATCTACTCTAATGCGACTATCATTTAAAGGATCTCCGATGAGAGGCAGTGAGGTCATTGTCAAAACATTTGACGGATCCCAAAAAACAGTTATCGGCGAAGTCGATCTTCCCATAACTATCGGTCCTCACACTTTCCAAGTCACTTTCCACGTCATGGAAGTCCGGGCAGCATACAACTGTTTATTAGGAAGGCATTGGATACACCAGGATGGGGCAGTCACTTCGACACTTCACCAGAAGCTAAAGTTCGTCAAGAACGACCAACTAGTCACAGTCTGTGGAGAACAAGCCTTGATCGTGAGTAAATATCCAAAAATCTCCAACCAGTGTAAAGAAAACAAATGTTCCAAGACCTCGGTGTTACACATCAAAGCAGACGCCGACACTAAAATAAAATTGGAAGACTCCAGCTTTCAATCACATCAACTCCTCTACTGCGAGCTATCTGCACAATGCCCATGAAAAGGCAACATTCAAACAGAAGGGGTGAGATATCATAATTATATAAAGGAAAGAAAAATAATAAGCAAGCAATAAATTATTTCATGCACATCACCCATTCCTCATAACCAACACAAAAACCATCTAACACAACAACAACATTCAACATACATCTACAACATCCAACATATAACTACAAAATCCAATATATAACAACAACATTCAACATACAACAGACATCAATCACAACAATGAATATAATAAATGTGCAAATGCAATGAGACTCACAACTCGACTCAATGCATGTGGTACCATTCGGTTCCTATTTCAGAACCCGGTCCCTTTTTCAGAATCACAATTCCCATCGGAATTCCAATACGTGAACACTCAGGTTCACCAGCTCTGATCCGCACCTCATAGGATTGATGCTCACAACAACGGACCAATGTCCCAACATCATGAATGCATGCAACATATTAATCCTGCAATAACAACAATAACATCGAGTACGAAGACCAACACCTTCAGAGTCATGTATTCCACTAATACTGGCCATCACACTCAAAATGCATGTTATAACAGTTCAACAACAACATAATAATAATATAGTAATAAAAAATAACAAAAACAACGACAACTACAATGCAACGTACAATGATATTCACCTTAATCATTATACCACACCAAAACTGGTCACCAACCACCAACATATACTACAAGCATTCAACAATAGCACTATAACAACAATTCATGTTGTAAGAACAAGATTTGGTTCTACATTTGGCCATTAAGTTTTGATGATAACTGCACATGTTATCTAAGAGAACAATTATGTATGATATGGTTTATGTCTAGTGTGTGGCTGTTGTCAATGTGATTCTAGTTCTGATAAGAAGGCGTGTGACGTCATCAGACTCTGTTATCAACACTCTGGAAGAAAACATATGTGTGTACAAGTTAAAGTCAAGATTCGTGAATTTTCTAATACAACGGTTCTAATGAATGTTGGTTCTAGACTATTAGCAAGATCCTAGAAGTCCCACATTGGTTGGAGATAGAGCAATGAAATAGTTTATATAGAGTGGCACCCCTCACCTTACCAACCGGTTTTGTAAGGTTGTGTTAGGCCAAACTCTAATATGGTATCAGAGCCTATTGATCGACCTTGGGCAGCCCACCGTTTAAATCCACGCACCAAGCCCAAAAAAAAAGAGTGTTGGGCGTGAGAGGGTGTATTAGGAAGATCCTAAAAGTCCCACATTGGTTGGAGATAGAGCAACGAAATAGTTTATATAGAGTGGCACCCCTCACCTTACCAACCGGTTTTGTAAGGTTGTGTTAGGCCAAACTCTAATATTGACATTCTAATTGAGACTTTATAAGAAAGGTCTACAAGACTTTCTAATGTGATGTGCTTCTAATGTTATAAGTTCTGAAGATTCTGAAGATGTGGTTCAGGTGAACAAAGCTCTAAAGATTCTGAAGACACAATTTTTGAAGATCAAGTTCTGAAGAGTTTCTGAAGACAAGGTTCTGTTTGGACAAAGTGCTGAAGACTCTGGAGACAAAGAACATGCTTAATGAAATCTGAAGACTCTGAAGATAAGGTTCTGAAGGAACAGGTTCTGAAGACTCTGTAGATGATGCTTCTAAAAGAACGAGTGTTGAATATTCTCAAGATAGATTCTGCTGAATAAAGATCTTGGAATTCTGAAGACTGGTTTTCTGAAGACTACACGAAGAATGACTCTTCTACAACATGCTTCATCAAGTTAATATCTGAAGCTTCTGAAGATGCTAGAAGACTGAAGATCAGAATGGTTTTAAGCTTAATATAATAGTACTAAAACTCTGTATCCTCTACCTCGAAAAGGTGGCACAGGAGCAGCTTTTTGTACAGTGATGTTGACCATTCCTTCATGTGAACGTTAGGATATTGATGTTGGAATATGTTTCCAAGAATACCCCTCAACGGATCTATTCTCTCCTGCTCTATAAATTTGAGACTTGGAAGCTTAAAGAAATGTTGCTCATGGCTAGAAGCTAGTCGCTTGTTGCCAATGGCTTATTGCTGAAGCAGCCGCTGATTACAAAGAGAGAAAGATAAAAATATTGTTGGTTATTGTTCATACAAGGATTATCATTCAACACAGCAAACAAATCAACATGTAGCAAGCAAAGATGAATTTGCTACTACAAGTGTGCACAAATGATGATTATGTTAACGCCATATGAAACTTCTCAAGTGAGACATTATAAGTGAAGCATAGTAGCTTAGTTGAACTTGATGGTTGAATTGGAAAAAGCATTATATGCTCAAGAAAGGAGTACAAGATGTTGATAGTTGAACCTTAAATGAAGAATGCTTAATGGAGAAGAAACTGAAGCAGAATGATGAAGAACGCACACGATGCAACATGCTAAATCCATGTGAAACTCATCAAGTGAAACATCACTAAGTGAAGCATAGTAACTTAGTTGATCTTGATAGTTAAGCTGGAAGAAGCATTACCTACTCAGAAAGGAGTGCATCAGAAAGAAGCTTAAAGCTTATGATAAGAAGTCACGGTGCTCATAAGAAAGCTTTTAAGCAATACAGAACTAGGGAGCTTTATAATCTCTTAGAGATTTATTTTTAGATAGTTTATGTATTAGAAAGCAAGGAGTTGTTGCTCACATCTTGCTAGAAGCACTTAGGTGTTCATGTACTTCAATTGTGTAATCAACTTGTAAGAAGCATATATAGTGCACACAAAAATCCTTGAAAAAGGTAATGTTCCTTGAGCGGTCGAATGATGACCAGAAATTTTGAGAGGGAAAAGTCGTGGTTGAGTGGCTTAGAGGTTGATTCCTTGAGCGGTCGAGTGAAGACCAGAATGCTTTAGAAGACTAAGTGTGTTTCTAATAGCTTAATGGATGATTCCTTGAGAGGCGAATGAATGCCAGGGTTATCAAGAAGGCAATTGAGGGTATCCATTATGGTTGTAATCATGTTGATGATTAGTGGATTAAGTCCTTGTGATAAGGCAAAATCACCTTGAGGGGTGGACTGGAGTAACTTCGTTAACAGTGAACCAGGATAAAATAATTATGTTCATTTATTTTATTTTCATGTTAACGCAATTCGTTTAATTTCCGCAAATGGGGACGAAATGTGAAACCCAATTCAAACCCATCATTTCTTGTGTTTCCCAACCTTCACATGCAACATATTATACATGCAACAACAACATCATGCACAATGACCCACCACCATGGTCAATGTACATCGCCGATATTGGCCACCATGCTCAACATACTTACTGTAACAACTCAACAACAATAATTTACATCATAGTAATCAACAACGATACAATTCGGATTATGTTACACTACAACATAAACACTATAATTGCATTTAAGCCATCACACAATAAAACAATCAACTCATGGGACGGAAACCACTTTTCCAACGCTTTAAACGACACTTCAATCGGGCTTACAGATCAAAAGTTATGATCGAAACGATTTCATAGTAGAAAAATCCAGAGAGCTATTACGGCCGCCCGTAACACCTATTACGGCTCGTAATACACTAAATCCATAATTTCATTTTTCACATGTTTCTGGTACCAAAATCAAGAGGGCTATTACAACCACCTATAATGGTTGTTACGGGCCGTAATAGAGCCCAAAAAACCACTTTTTCCACGCGATTTTGTGCGATCTCTCTCGATTTTCGGCATTGCAACAGACCTCAAACCCCAAGTTTTGACCCATAACAACCCCAGAACATATCCTAACATATGGTACATCATTCAAGGGAATTAAACACATTTTATTCAACAATTCATCAAACATAGATTCATAGATTTCAAGCATTTCATCAATACATACACCAATTCATACAATTGCTCAGGATCAATTCCAAACATGTAAAAGGAGAAATTAACCTACATGTAATACTACCCTCATACATATCATCATGCAAATCCCATATAAACAAAAATCTCACCCTTACCTTAGAGTTTTGCAACAATTTTTTTTCCTCAACAATGATGATCTTTTATCTTCTCCCTTTGCCCTAGCTCTCCTCTTTTCGTTTTCTCCAAATTTCACATACTGACTAACTTCCTCTCCCACTTCTCTTATTATTATTTTATATTATTATTATTACTAAATCCTAACTAATTAAATTATTATTATTATTATTATTTAATCTAAATAACATTCACCTTTTAATTAAATAATTACAAACTAATATTACTAATCAGTTTTACTCTCCACAAATGCTCATACACGCATACAACACCTTAGAGTCTATCTTAAAGCTTCTACCCTACACTATAGGGTGCCTTAACATAATAAAACACACATAATCACATACATACACACAACATCAGATAATTTAATTATGAAAATAAACAAAATAAACCGGGGCGTTACAACTCTCCCCCACTTAGAATATTTTCGTCCTCGAAAATTTACTTGATCAAAACAACTCAGGATATGCCTCGGGCATCCTGCTCTCTAACTCCCAATTCATACTTCCACCGGAAGCGCCTCCTCATACCACCTTTACGAGAGAAATCTCTTTGCCCCTCAGCTGCTTCACCTTATAGTCTTCAATCCTCACATATGAAGCCTTAACTATAAGTTTATCCCTTATCTGGATATAATCCATCATAATCACATGCGAAGGATCCAGAACATACTTCCAAAGCTCTGAAACATGGAACACATCATGCAAATTCGACAAATTTAGTGGCAATGCCACTCTATAAGCAAGAGATCTAACTCTCGCTGATATCTGACACGGGCTAATAAATTGAGGAGTAAACTTCCTCGACTTCAAAACACGTCCGACACCGGTCACCGGAGTCACTCTCAAGAATACATGATCTCTTTCTTGGAACTCATGATCCTTCCTCCTCTTATCATGATAACTCTTCTTCCTGCTATGCGAAGCTTTCATCTTCTCCCGAATCAACTTCACTTTTTCAGTAGTTTGTTGAACAATCTCAGGCCCAAGCACCACACTCTCACCAGATTCATGCCAACATAGAGGTGTCCTACACCTCCAACCATACAATGCTTCAAAAGGCGTCATCCTAATACTAGAATGATAACTGTTATTATAAGTGAACTCAATCAACGCCAAATGACTATCCCAAGCACCTCCTTATTCAAGCACGCAAGCCCTCAACAAATCCTCCAAAGACTGAATAATCCTTTCTGTCTGACCATCTGTCTGTGGATGATAAGTTGAACTTAATCTCAGCTTCGAACCCAAAGCCTCTTGCAAACTCTCCCAAAATCTGGAAGTAAACCGTGGATCTCTATCTGACACAATACTCAATGGAACTCCATGCAGCTTCACAAAAACACGGATATAAATCTCTGCCAACTTTTGCAAAGAAAATTGATGTTAATCGAAATAAAATGCGGCAACTTCATCAGTCTATCAACAACCACCCATATGGCATTATGCCCTCTCGGAGAATTCGGCAATCCAGTCATAAAATCCATAGAAATGTTGTCCTATTTCCACTCTGGAATATCTAACAGTTGCATAAACCCTGCAGGTTTCTGATGTTAGACTTTCGACTTCTGACAAGTCAAACAAGCATACACGAATTGAGCCACATCACGCTTCAATCCAGGCCACCAAAATATCTTCTTCAAATCCTGATACATCTTTGTATCTCCTAGATGAATACTCAAGCTACTCTTATGACTTTCCTCTAGAATCGTTCTTTTCAACTCAGAATCATCCGGAATGAAAAATCTTGTCATGAAACCTCAAAACACCTTGTTCATCCACTCTGAAGTCATTATCCTCGGTCTGATTACTTCTAATCATCAAGTCCACCAACTTCACATCCAACTTCTGACTCTCTCTAATATTATTAAGAAAATCATTATTGATCTTAAGCATACTTAATAGCACACTCTGCGGTGTCAGCTCACAGACCAAACTCGAGTCTCTAAACTGCTCAATCAATTCCAACTCTCTAACCATCATAGCAGACATACGCAAAGACTTTTGACTCAAAGCATCAGTCATGACATTAGCTTTACCGGGATGATAATACAAGCCAAAGTCATAATCTTTCAAAAAATTTAACCGTCTCCTCTTTCTCATATTCAACTTTTTCTAATCAAACAGATACTTCAAGCTCTTATGATCACTATAAACCTCAAATCTGGAACCATAGAGATAATGTCTCTAAATCTTCAACACAAAATCCACTGCAGCCAACTCTAAATCATGAGTATGATAGTTTCTCTCATGAACCCTTAACTGTCGTAAAGCATAAGCCACAAGCTTACCACCTTGCATCAGCACACCACCTAAACCCATCAAAGAAGCATCACAATACACAGCAAACGGTTCATTCAGTTCAGGTAGAATCAAAATTAGAGTCGTAGTCAACCTTTTCTTCAGCTCAATAAAACTCTTCTCTCAATGAACATCCCACACAAAAGCTTTACCTTTGCAAGTTAACTGAGTCAACGGAAGTGCTAACTTAGAAAAACCTTCAATAAACCTACGGTAATAACTAGCTAAATCCAAAAAGCTTCTGATACCAGTAACCAACTTCGGAGCCTCCCATTGTAGGACTGCATCTACCTTGGATGGATCCACAACAATTCCATCACCTAAAATAACATGACCAAGAAATCTCACCTCTTTCAACCAGAATTCACACTTCGATAACTTTGCATAAATTTTCTTCTATTTCAATACTTGCAACAAAATCCGCAAATGCTCAGCATGCTCTTCTTTCGACTTGGAATAAATCAGAATGTCATCAATGAAGACTACCATAAATTAATCCAAGTAAGTATGAAAAATTCGATTCATATACTCCATAAACACACCATGTACATTAGAAACGCCGAACGACATTACCAAATACTCATAATGTCTATACCAAGTCCTGAAAGTTATCTTCTGAATATTCTCATCCTTCACTCGAATATGATGATAACCCGACCTCAAGTCAATTTTGCTGAACACGCGTGCACCCACCAACTGATCCATCAAGTCATCTATTCTTGGAAGCGGATACTTATTCTTAATCGTCGCTTTATTCAACTATTTGTAGTCCACACAGAACCTTATACTACCATCCTTCTTCTTTACCAACAACATCGGAGCTCCCCAAGGCAATACACTTGGTCTCACAAATTTCTTCTCCAGCAACTCTTCTAACTGCTTTTTCATCTCTGCTAACTCCAATGCTGACATCCTGTATGGTGCCATAGAAACGAGTCTGGTACCAGGGACATGATCAATAGCAAACTCTACCTCTCTTTCTGGCGGAACGTCTGAAATATCATATGGAAATACATCTGGAAATTCACGCACCACCTGTAATTCATCAATCACAGCTTGACTCTCTACTGACAAGGACGCTAACAATGCAAGCACTTGAGCTTCCTCTTCCAAAATCTCCTTCAACTCTCTAGCAGACATAAAACCAGCTTCTTCCTCATCATCAGGAGCAAGAAACTGCATCGACTTATTATAAGAGTTGATTTAAACATGATTGAACTCCAACCAGTTCATTCCCAAGATAACATCAAGATTTCCCAACGGCAAGCAAATAAGATCAACACCAAAATCTCTATAAAAGATTAACAGAGGATAATTCAAACAAACCAGAGAAGTAGTCACCAATCCCTTAACAGGAGTTTGGATCCTTATTTCCCCCTTCATAGAATAAACAACAAGGTCTAACCTTTTCACACAATCAACAACAATAAAAGAATGAGTAGCACTAGTATCAATAATAGCAATCAAAGGCGTATTATTAATATAACATATACCTCTGATCAACCGGTCATCACTAGAAGTCTGGGTTCCTGACAGATCAAACACCTTTCCTCTAGTTGAAGCTTGCGTTGGCTTCTGGAAACAAGTACTGATATATCCAGGTTCTCCACAGTTGTAGCAAGTCACCATATTAGCTCTGCAGTCAGCAACCAGATGTCTTCCCTGTCCACACTTGTAACATTTCTTCACGTCACTCATACACTCACTAATACGATGACCCAACTCACCACACTTATAGCACTTAAGAGGAGCAGGAGCACCTCCCCCACTTGGCCTCTTACCAACAACAACTCTCTGTTTACCTTTATCAGCTGGAGCACTGTAAGGCTTTCCACAATTCACGTTCTACTTTCCTTTCATCTCACTCAGAATCTTATAATGAGCTAACCAAGCTTTGCTATCTTCCTCATAAATTCTACAGCGGTTCACCAACTCTAGAAACCTCATGACCCATCGATATCCAACCGCCTGCTTGATCTCAGGATGCAAACCATTCTCAAATTTGACACACTTAGAGAACTCAGCAGTCACCTCACTGTAATGCGGATAGAACTTAGCAAGTTCTACAAACTTGGAAGCATACTCCGCAACACTTAGATTTCCATGCTTCAGTTTTAGAAACTCAATTTCCTTCTTCCCACGAACATCTTCCATAAAGTACTTCCTCAAAAATTTCCTACGCAACACAGCCCAAGTAACAACTTCATCTGCAGTCCCCAACACTTGACGAGTGTTGAGCCACCAGTCATCAGCCTCCTTAGTTAGCATATGAGTACCAAACCATACCTTCTGCTCTTCAGAACAATTCATCACTCTAAAGATATTTTCAATCTATTTTAGTCAAGCCTGCGCTCCATCAGGATCATAACTACCCTTGAAAATAGGCGGTTTGTTCCTCTGGAACTCCCCCAAGTGACAAAATTCATCATTCCCTCCAGCATTAGGCTGATTCTGAACATCCTGAGCAACAACATGCAAAACAACAGCAAGTGTAGCATCATCTCTTCTAGCTATCTTTTGTTTCACATCAACAATAACAATAATGGTTAGAAGACAACATCGACAATATTCAGTTGTCACAACACAACGACTCAACAACATGGCCGCACATACCGACCTGCTCTGACACCACTAATGCAACACCCTAAATAACCCCCGTGCTTAATTAAATAAAATCAGAGTAAATATCCACAAAAGAATATTTAAGATGTCACCTTTCAACAAAAACTTTCTCATATAAATAGATATGCAACACCTACTACTTTTAAATTAATAATAGTAATAGCGATAATGAAATATTGTCTGAAAATTCAATTCTTATTGCAACAGCAGAAAAATTCAGCACTAAAACAATTAATATCATGTTACTAGAAGGATTATAAATAACCACACAAAGGAGATATCCAAAAATCTCCCACCAGCATAAAGAAAACAAATGTTCAAAAACCCCGGTGTTACACATCAGAGCAGACGCGGACACTAAAATAAAATTGGAAGACTCCAGCTTCCACTCACATCAACTCCTCTACTGCGAGTTATCTGCACGATACCCATGAAAAGGAAACATTCAAAGAGAATAAGTGAGATATCATAATTATATAAAGGAAAACAAGGTAATAAGCATGCAATAGATTATTTCATGCACATCACCCATTCATCATAACCAACACAACAACTATCCAACACAACAATAACATTCAACATACATCTACAACATCCAACATATAACTACAACATCCAACATATAACAACAACATTCAACATACAACAGACAACAATCACACCAACGAATATAATTAATGTGCAAATGTAATGAGACTCACAACTCGACTCAATGCATGTGGTGTCATTCCTGATCCCTTTTTCAGAATCACAATTCCCGTCGAAAATCCAGTACGTGAACACTCAGGTTTACTGGCTCCGATCCTCACCTTATAGGATATTGAGCTCATAATTTATTATCATCATTATCGATAACATCTCACTGATTCCATTCATCCCGGCAATCAGCTACCGGCATACAATCCTCACTTCCTAGTATTGATGCTCACAACAACGGACCAATGTCCCAACATCATGAATGCATGCAACATATTAATCATGCAACAACAACAACATCGAGTACAAAGACCAACACCTTCATAGTCATGTACTTCGTCAATACTGGTCATCACACTCAAAATACATGTTATAACAGTTCAACAACAATAACATAATAATATATTAATCAACAACTACAACAACAATAATAACAATAATACAACGTACAATTATATTCACCTTAATCATTATACCAAACTAAAACTGGTCACCAACCACCAACATATACTACAAGCATTCAACAATAGCACTATAACAACAATTCATGCAACATATTATACGTGCAACAACAACATCATGCACAATTACCCACCACCATGGTTAATGTACACCACCAATACTGGCCACCATGCTATGTAACAACTCAACAACAACAATTTACAGCATAGTAATCAACAACGATACAATTTAGATTATGTTACACTACAACATAAACACTATAATTACATTTAAGCCATCACATAGTGAAATAATCAACTTATTCAACATAAATAATTTTTATAAGATAGTTCACCGCGTTAGCTTTCCAACGCTTCAAACGGCACTTCAATCAGACTTACAGATCAAAAGTTATGATCGAAACACTTTCGTAGTACAAAATTCAAAGAGCTATTATGGCCGCCCATAACACCTATTACGGCCCGTAGTACTCTCATCCCAGAATTTCATTTTTTGCATGTTTCTGGTAGCAGAATTCAGAGGGCTATTATGACCACCCGTAATGGTTGTTACGGACCGTAGTAGAGCCCAGAAAACCACTTTTTCCACACGATTTTGTGCGATCTCTCTCGATTTTCAGCATTGCAACAGACCCCAAACCCCAAGTTTTGACCCCTAACAACCCCAAAACATAACCTAACATATGGCACATCATTTAAGTGAATTAAACCCATTTTATTCATCAATTCATCAAACATAGATTCATAGATTTCAAGCATTTCATCAATACATACACCAATTCATATAATTGCTCATGATCAATTCCAAACATGTAAAAGGGAGAAATTAATCTACATGTAATACTACCCTCATACATATCATCATGCAAACTCCATATAATCAGAAATCTCACCCTTACCTTAGAGTTTTGTAACAATTTCTTCTTCCTCAACAATGGTGATCTTTTATCTTCTCCCTTTGCCCTAGCTCTCATCTTTTTGTTTTCTCCAAATTTCACGCACCGACTAACTTCCTCTCCCACTTCTCTTATTATTATATTATATTATATTATATTATATTATTATTATTATTAATTCTCAACTAATTAAATAATAATAGTAATAATAATAATAATTAAAATTATTTTATCCAAATAATATTCACCTTTTAATTAAATAATTACTAACTAATATTACTAATCAATTTTACTCTCTACACCACCCATCTTTACACAAGTGCTCATACACCCATACAACACTTTAGAGTCTATTCTTAAGGCCTCTATCCTAAACTACAGGGTACCCCAACATAATAAAACACACATAATCACATACATACACACAACATCAGATAATTTAATTACGAAAATAAATAAAATAAATTGGGGCGTTACACTAACATGGGTAAAAATATAGGTGTTAGGTGAAACAATAGGTGTAATAATAGGTCCATAACCAGGCAAATTGAGTGTTGGTGGGTATACATGAAGAAGATGTCGTGTGAACAGTAGTGACTTGTTATAGTACACTTTGAGCCATTAAATTTGTGAGAATTGTTATAATAGGTTCATGTCGAGAATTCATAACTCACTACTACAAAACACGTAAACAACAACGCCATGGTCACCACGCTTATTCCCTACACCGTTGTGACATCTCTAAACTAAGGCGCTATCATAATATTATTTTTTCATTAAAAATTATTTGTATATAACAACGGTTAAGCATCCAGCCGTTGTGATAACCTCAAGCTTTCATGGGTTCAAACCTCGGGGCCCTCATATATGTTATTCCTTTAATGTTAAGTGACATCTTTTCTTTTTTAATTATTTTTAAATAAAAAACTTAAAAGTTTATGACGACGGTTCAAGAGTTCCACCGTTGTTAAGTTGTGCCTTTTCATTTTTATTTATTTTTAAATAAAAAACTTTAAAGTTTATGACTACGGTTGATGTTTACAACCGTTGTGATATATTTTGTTTTTTATTTAAATTTTTTAATTGTTAATACTCTAGCGCTTTTTATGAAATTTCACCATGAAAGTAAAATATCAATACGGTTGCAATTATTGGCCGTTGTGGTAGCGTGATAATATTATACACTCCTAGTTAGCTTGTCTCTTCAGTATCTTTTTTTCCATTGCAAATAGAAACTAGATGAAACAATACACGATTTCAACCCAAACCCTAATGTTCATTACTGTGAAACATTACACGACTTCATCCAAAACACCATCGTTCCTACTTCACTGTGTATTTGCCATTGTCGTCATCATTGTCAACCAAGTTGACAAGACCATCACGATCAACCAAGTTGTACCGTCTAGAAGGAAAACAATAACAACACCGTCGTCGCCACAAGGAAGAAAGACAACACCATCACCAACACCGGCATCATTTACTTAGTCATCACGTTTAGGGTACGTAAAATATTTTTCCCCATGCATCTACAGTAAACTTCATTTGCCATTGGTGTGGTTGTTGTTGTTTTATTTTGTGATTAATGTTTATGTTCTTTTTGTTTATGTTGTTGTTGTTATTTTTGAACTTAGATGTTGACCTTGTTGAGTTCTTCATCTGAAACCAGCGAAGAAATTTAAACAAATGAGATGTTAGACAATGATACTCAAACAACTGAAAGTTAACCGAAAAGATCACAAAGAGGCGTCATAATGATGCCCTAATTCACATCTATTTGGAACGCATCAGGTGAAAAAATTCATATCCAGTTTGATTTGTTGTACAGAGTAGTGGATTGTCAACACTACTCTACTTTTAAGAGTTATGTGTCGTTCCTTGCACGTAGCAAGGTCAGTATATTGATTAATGATTGGAAACAAGTTGATAATAAGGTCAAAGAAAGCATATGGACTGATGTTAAGGTAATACATACTATAATTTTCATATATTGCCGATATCAATATCTATAATTTCTAATACATACTTATATATTGATTAAAATGTAGTTGAATTTTGAGTTTACCGACTGTAGCGGCAAAATCGTGAGTGTAATTTATTAATTAACTTAACTCAAAAAGCAAGAGTCTCCACCGCACTTTTATTTTATCCAAAAAAGGAAAGGAAAAAGAGCGAACAAAACCTACACAAGCTCTACAATTAGAACAAGTGAAGAGAGTCCGGGTAAGGGGGTTGGTTACGCAATGGGAAGGTGTTAGCACCCAAAACGTCTATAGTACTCTATATGAGCCCTTTGAAATATCTACCGCTTTTGGTCTGAAAAAGTTTGCTTGAAAAGTGATTGAGGAGATTAGAAGAGAAATTGTTTTTTAAGATTTTTGTGTTTGGAGAGACTTGTCGCCTCATGCCTACGTACCCACGATGTGCAATGTAGGATCAAAACCCCGTAGTTCGTGGTACAAAGAATGAAATTTGTTTGTTTTGGGTTAATTTTAAATGTAAAGATAAGTCGTCATTTCCAAGCGAATAATTCCGCTTAAAGGAATGAATCATGTCTAAACTTATGAAAAAGTTAAAGGACAAAGTGCACGAGGGCACAAAAAGAGAGTGATGAGTTTGATGTTTTTTAAGTCTTTTGAAAAAGGTGTCAACATGCTTATGTAGTTTAGCATTTGTTAAGAAATGAAAAGAAATGAGTAAAATCACTTGACAAAGTCAATGTTTGATTATGAAAGATGTGATAGTTTGAAATCAATAATGTTTTGAAAAAGGGAGAGAGTTTTGAACATTGAAGAATAGGGAGGAGAAGAAGTGACTATCCTAAAGCATAAAGTAAAAGCTAAGGATAAGAAACATCTAACCACAAAAGTAAGCTCCATAGTCTTTGAACCATAATTCCAAAGCAAAGGGAGAAAGGTCCTAATTCTAAGTCCAAGGTTCCAAGAATTGCATTGGATGTCCAAGGTCTAAGTTCAAGGATTCAAGAATAGCATTGAAGTCCAAGGTTTAGGTACAAAACTCCATGTCCATTGCAAAGGATAGTAACCATAGTCCAAGATTAGAAGCACAAGTTTTTTAGAGGTTTTAGCCTTTATTAATGTTTTTGGTCCAAGTGGACAAAGAGAAAAGGTATAAGCACTAACATGTGTCCAACGGACAAAGGAAAAATTGCGGAAGCATAAACATG
Organism: Lathyrus tuberosus; assembly: GCA_022829125.1. Lineage (NCBI taxonomy): Eukaryota > Viridiplantae > Streptophyta > Magnoliopsida > Fabales > Fabaceae > Lathyrus > Lathyrus tuberosus. The sequence goes on from JALAZF010000103.1 coordinate 15,136,913, forward strand.
ATATGAAATGATAAGAATGAAGCATAAAAGTAAAAGAGATAAGGAGCGAGAAGAAATTGTAAACAAAGTTAGTACAATGGTAATGTTAGTAAGTTAGTGATTAGTTGTTAGAGTTAGTGATCAATAATGATTGAATAATTGCACTTAGGTCAAGATTAATGAGAATTCATTAGAGGATTGATAAGACCAAAGCCTCCTAACAACAAGTTTCATAAGTTTTGAACCAAAAGACAAATAATCAACTATTCTTGATAGTTTTCCGATGCGGGACAAATATTGCGCTATGTTAAGCAATCGCCGAGTAATTTACGGAGTAATTACCCTACAATGAGACCGGTCAATAGCTCTTTGTGCTAATGCATGCTAGATGAACGATATGTAAATCGTCTTCTGAAAAGCAATACCGCACGAAAAGAAAAAATGGTAATGATCTAGTCTTGATCGAAATTCAACAAAGGAATTCCAAGATCAATTAGACTTTCATCGATAAAAAAAAATAGATGAAGAAAAGTGGATCTAACATTTATGATCCACACAACCAACAAAAAGAATCCAAAGTGAGAATTCAAAATAAAATCAAGAATAAAATGAAAACTCATGCTATATTTTTTTTATGACTTTTTTCAAAAAGATTTTAATAAAAAAGACAAGTAAACCGAAAATCATAAAAAAGAAAATTAATATAAAAAGAGAATTAAAACTAAAAAAGTTAGAAGATAAAAAAAATAAAAAAATAAAATAGAGAAGGAGGTTAGAATGAAAAGATGGTGGTGAGGGAAGTAATTGAAACGGGCCAGGCCCAAATCGTTTGTAAAAGAAAAAAGAAAAAAAAAGGTGACATTCTAAAAACAAAAAATAAATGATCAGAACCACCAAAGGGTTCATCATCTTCTTCATAACCTCTGCCACGACACTATTACTCCCTCTCCGTTAAAAAATCGCTGCAGCCATCAACCATTGTGTCATCGTATTTCCTTTTCTTTCAACGCCGGTAACAACAACGGATCTCAGTGCTTCTCTCCCTCTACCCGAATCCACTTCCAATTTCATCTCAATTTTTCTCAACTCTTATCGTCAACCGTGAATTAAAACCGACAATCTCAACGGAAAAGATTTGGATCTACCTTTGTTGAATGAGTGTCGTTCACTGCAAGATTGATAGAGAGTAGAATTATGAGTAGTTTAAGTTAGGATAATAATTTAGTACGTCATTTATATTATTAACTATGAGTATTGTTATTGGGCTCTTAGTAGTATTTGGGCTTTTAGATTTATTATCCATTAAGAGTATTATATATTGTAGTCTCATAGAGACATTGGAGGGCAATCAATGAAAAAGCCAATTTACCTTTATCTCTATTTTTCTTAGTTTTTCTCTTAGATTCATAGTTGTTTCATACCTTGTTAAGGTTAGCATCTTTGCTTCCTAACAATTGGTGCTTTCATTATTGTACTCAATCTTCCTTCCATGGCATATTCTTATTACAATCATCCATTTTACCACGCTTCCACTCATTCATATTATTCCACTACAACATACCAACAACCCACAAACCCATATCTTACCTATTATTTCTCAAATACTCCATTCTCACCCGTTACTGCATACCAACAACAACACCTAATCCTTGCTTCACATCAACAACAACCACAACCTACCTATGAAAATGTCACAGAAATTGGATGGTACCTTCTCGGAGAAAATCAACAACAAGTCAGTCCTTACGTCTTCGCCGAGGTGCGCGAGCATTTCTTAAAGGGATACTTGTCCGAAAACACACTTTTATGGTGTCAAGGAAAAACTGAGTGGCTACCTTTGTCTTCCATTCCCGAGTTGTGGGATGAAATTAATCGTCTTCGATTTGATTCAACTGCAGTGTCTACCGATGTTGACGATGTTCACGAGTTTGAGATATGGCACAAGGCGATTGAGGAGGTAGAGTCACAAGTGGAAGGTTCAGAATTAGTTTTCTTTTCTGGTGATATTGGTGGTGGTGTAGCAGCGGAAGACTCTGAGAGACCTACACTGCCTAACGGCGAAGAGGAATTTACCGATGCCCACCACATGTTTGATGAAATACCTCTTCCATCTATTCTCCATAAAACTGCCACTGACTACACCCTGTTCGAAGCTCATGGAGTCGACGAAACTGAAGAGGAACTAAGTGTTGGCTTAAAAAAGAAAGTGACTTTTGATTTCAATGTGAAAACATATGAATCTGTTTTGAATAAGAAGGATGCTGAAGATTCAAGTGAAGAAGACGATGAAGATTCAGAAAAGCCATCAAAACAGCAACAACGGTCTGTCTCTGGTGATGACCTTGGTGATTCTTTCTCTGTTGATGAAGTAACTATAACTAAAAAGGGTTTGATTGATTTGATTCTTGAGAGAAAAGACGAGGAAGATTCTTCTGGTGAAGATGATGATGGTGAGGATGATGATGAGGAAGATTCTGATGATTCAGAAAGCTCTGAAGATCCTGATGAAGGAACAGCAGACAATCTTGACGGTCACAAAAAGAATATTACTTTGAAAGATTGGGAATAGAGTGATGATGATGATATCAGTACAGGTTCAGAAGACGAAGATGATGAGGACGAAGAAAGAGCCGCAGAAGAACTTGATGAGATAAAAGGATTAAACTCTAGGATTCATAAAAAAGCAAAGAGAAATGATTCTGTTGAAAGTGTGAAGAGAGATGATGATTCTTCGGATGCTAAGAAGATATTTGTTGGAGAGAAGATGTCGAAACAGTTAGAGATTCCTTACATAATTGAAGCTCCCAAGACCTTTGAAGAATTATGTTCACTGGTGGATAAACGTTCAAATTCTGACATTATTTTAATCATCAATCGGATCCGGAAAAGAAATGCAATCACACTTGCTGCAGAAAATCGAAAGAAAGTGCAAGTATTTTATGGAGTATTATTGCAGTATTTTGCTGTTTTGACAAATAAAAAACCATTGAATGTTGATTTAGTTAATATGATGGTGAAACCATTGATAGAGATAAGTACGGAAATCCCATACTTTGCTGCAATATGTGCTCGTCGCAGAATAGAAACCACTAGCAAGCAATTTGTTGAGAGTATAAAGAACGCAGAAAATAGCAGTTGGCCTTCTTCAAAGACGCTGTGTCTCTTTCGATTGTGGTCAATGATATTTCCATGTTCTGATTTTAGACATCCAGTTATGACTCCGGTGGTACTATTGATGTGTGAATATCTGATGCGTTGCCCAATAACATCTGGCCGGGATATTGCCATTGGCTCTTTCTTGTGCTCTATGCTTCTTTCTGTATTTAAACAGTCTAAAAAATTCTGTCCCGAAGCAATAATATTTATTCAAACTTTGCTCCTGGCAACCACTGAAAGTAAACATATCTCATGTGAAGATTCTCAGTTATATCATCTTATGGAACTAAAAGATCTCAAGCCTCTAGTGCGCATAAATGAGTCAGTAGACAAGATTAATGCTCTAAATTTCTTTAAGTTAATAGACATGCCGGAAGACTCTCCTTTCTTCACTACTGATGATTTCAGGGCTAGTGTATTAGTTACTATTGTTGAAACTCTACAAGGATATATCAATGCCTACAAAGATTTGAATTCATTCCCGGAGATATTTCTACCAATTTTGAAATTATTACTTGAGATTGCCGAACAGAAAAATATGCCAACTGCATTATGAGACAAAGTTAAAGGTGTGGCTGACACGAAGCTTGCGAGTATCATCAAGGAAAAATTGCAAATCGATTGTGTTCACAACATTGGTGTCATGGAGTTGATGAGAGGTGTCAGATATCAGTTGACTGAACTCATAGCAGGTCTAGCTGTTCAAGACATGGCTCCTATGAGCTTGGGTTTGTCTTATAGCTTATCTAGATACAAGTTGAAATTTAGTGCTGACAAGGTGGATACGATGATCGTCCAAGCTTTTGGTTTACTTGATGATCTTGATAAAGAGCTGAACACCTATGCCATGAGAGTTCGTGAGTGGTATGGTTGGCATTTTCTAGAACTTACTAAAATCATATCGGACAACATCCAATATGCAAAAGCAGTCAAGTTGATGGGTGATCGCATTAATGCTGCAAAGCTTCATTTCTCCGAGATTTTGTCAGAGGAGGTTGAGGCAGAGGTGAAGGAAGCATCAGTAATATCTATGGGAACTGAAATTGGTGACCTTGATTTAGAAAACATTAGAGAGCTCTGTGATCAGATTTTGTCTCTTTCAGAATACAGGGTGCAACTCTATGATTATCTCAAGAGTAGGATGAGCACCATAGCACCCAATTTGACTGCTATGGTTGGGGAGCTCGTCGGTGCTCATCTCATTGCCCATGGTGGTAGCTTATTAAATCTTGCAAAGCAGCCTGGTAGTACTGTGCAGATTCTTGGTGCTGAGAAGGCTATTTTTAGGTCACTTAAGACTGAACATGCCACTCCAAAGTATGGTCTCATTTACCATGCATCCTTGATTGGTCAAGCAGCACCAAAGTTCAAGGGCAAAATTTCACGATCACTTGCTACAAAGACTGCTTTGGCTATCAGGTATGATGCACTTGGAGATGTGGAAGATAACACCATGGGATTGGAGAATAGAGCCAAGCTTGAAGCACAATTGAGGGGTCTGGAAGGTAAAGAATTAGGTCGCTTCTCTGGTTCTGCTAAAAGGAAGCCCAAGATAGAAGCATATGACAAGGATAGAAAGAATGGAGGACTGATAACACCCGCCAAGTTTTTTTTTTAAGAACCTTGAGGACAAGGTTCAAGTGAACCCGGCGGCAATGATAGAGAGTAGAATTATGAGTAGTTTAAGTTAGGATAATAATTTAGTACGTCATTTATATTATTAACTATGAGTATTGTTATTGGGCTCTTAGTAGTATTTGGGCTTTTAGATTTATTATCCATTAAGAGTATTATATATTGTAGTCTCATAGACACATTGGAGGGCAATCAATGAAAAAGCCAATTTACCTTTATCTCTATTTTTCTTAGTTTTTCTCTTAGATTCATAGTTGTTTCATACCTTGTTAGGGTTAGCATCTTTGCTTCCTAACAAAGATGTTGTTGAAGCGTTGATGTTGCGCAGTGTTGAGAAATGTTGTGCGTTGCGTTGCAGATTTGTGAATTGGTGAGAGAAGTTGATGAACAGTTACGGTTTCATTTTTGGAATTGAAGATGGTTGAAGTTCAATGAGTGTTGAAATTATTTTTTGCAAAAAAAATTGGATTGAATTTGTGTTGCAGGTTAGAATTGATGAAGGTTAATTTGAATTGAAATTGGAGATAGTTGAATTTGAAGGTTTTTGGTAAAAATCCGGTAATTGAAGCTTGGTTTATGAAGTTGTTGTTTGGTGAGATTTTTGCAGTATTTTCTTTGCTATTCAAGCTTGATGAATAAAGAAGGAATCACTCTTATTTATAGCAAAAACAATGAGGTTTGTGATTTGGAAATTTTGGTTTCCGTTTTGAATTTTTTTCTCTGCGTTTGGGTTTGAAATTTACTGCGTTTTGAATTTTGATGCAGTGTGTATTTCATGCTGCGACTTGTGTCTGTAACTGCTTGAATGTGCAGCTGCTGCGTCGTTTTGCACTGTTTGCTGTTGCGTTTTGTATTTTTTGGAAGGCCCATGTGTGGCTTGGATGCGTAGCAGTTTGGTGTAGAAAGTGGAAGGACGCGTTTGGCTCGGCTGAAGTGTGGCTCGTGAGAAATCTCGTATGGTAGCTTGGTTCATAACTTGGGAGAGCATCGTGTGGCTCTGAAAAGCAGCAGCAGCTAGCCTGTGTTTTTTTTTTAATTTTTGTTGTAACATGTATTATAGTAAATGGGTTTATCTTGAATGACATGGGCTTTACTAATGGTTTTTTCTGGAATTTTTTTTGTGAGAATTTGATGTGGATTTGGTCATGTAGTGGATTGATGGGTCGTGGGCTTCAAGATGTAACACTTATCATTTTTTCAATTTTGTGGGGTAAAAAAACTAACTATTTTTTTAGTAATTTTTGTAGTAACAGTAATGGATTAATGAATTAAAAAAAGATTATTGGATAATGACTTGGGTAATTGCAATATGGTTAAGGGATTTTTATGATGTGGATTGGAAAATGGATATTGGAAATGGATTTGAAAATTAGAATTGAATTTTGACATCGATATGGACATAAGAATTGGATGTTGAATTAGATATGGAAAATTTGGTTTAGAAAATGGATTAGAAAGATGAAAATGGACATGGACATTGGGATATAAAATATGAATTTGGAGATAGTTCATGAAATGGATACAAATGTTTTTAATTGGATAATGGAAAAAAAATATAGAAATTGGATATTAATGGATATTGGTTTAAAAAATGGTTATGGAAATTGGGTTTAAAAAAAGGATAAAATAATTGGTTTAGAAAAAGAAATGGTTTAAGGAATAGAAATGAAAATGGATCATGAATGGCAAATCTTTATTTTTTAGCCCAAAATCAATCTCGAATTTTTCCACAAGCCTTTGATAACATACGCAACACAGCAAACCACAACTGAAACAATGACCATTTGAATATGTTATCCTCTGAATCTCTGATCAAATGAATCTTGAACCATTTTGAATTTGATTGAATCAATCTCTAGGAAAATAAATCCACAGATGAACCCAATCTGGACTGGTGAACTCATATGAACTTGATGAACATCACCACGCAACAACTTGACAGTCAGTGCTTGAGAAATAGTCCAATGAAACAGATACCCTGCACTTGGAACAAATGCTTGATAGCTTGACCAAGATTAGATCAAACTTCCATTTAAACTGGATTATGAACCATATGTGACTTGAAATCACTTCAGTGTCTTTGACAAACCTGCACAACACACAGAGAGAGAAACAAGTAAACGACAGCATATTTTTGGTTTTTTTTTGTTAGAGGTTAGATAAACAGAAGCAAGTAAGAATAAGAGAATCACACAGGTATCTGGGAGAAACAAAGATTGTGATCTTGTTTGTGGTAATGATATGCAAATGAAATGTGCGAAATCTTAGGGGTAAAAATTAGGGTTCAATACCGACAATGACTCAAATTTGAAAAAAAAATGGATATCATATGCTGGTACTCGTTGAAGGGGATTTAAGGCACAACTCACGACTGACTACATTAGGAGGCCTAAGAGCGGTCTTGCTCATCCATGGATTCGATATAGTTTTATATCGAAGAAGCAATGGAAAAGGTTTGCAAAGATACGACGTTCTAAAGAATTTAAGGTTAGTATTATTCTCATGTAACCGATAATGTTATGCTAATGAGTTATAGATATTAATCATATTTTTTTTTCACTATGTTCATAACAGGTTAAAAGCGAAGTCGGAATACTCAATAAGGCCAAGAACATGTACCTCCATAGATTGTCTCGTGGGGGTTATAGGAATCTTGAGAAAAATATCAGGCTTGAAAGACAATCAGAAACCAGAGATGATCGTATCCCATCTCCACCTTCAAGACATGAAAAATGGAAGAGGGCTCAATTAAGAGCAGATGAAGAGTACACCTATGAGGCTTCAAGAGTAGTTGCCGAAAAAATTGTAAGTATGATTTGTGGTGCTTATGTTATTTTTTATTTAAATGCGTTGGTAACAATATATGTAAGTTTCTCATGTTGTGTAGGATAAGTTGGTTGAGGCAGCCAGTGAAGGCACATTTGTTCCGTAAGCACGACATGATATATTAATATAAGTTATCGAAATAGATGAGCATGGTGGGCGTGTCTGTAACGACCCAGTTTTTATGTGAGTTTTATTTAATCGAGTCGTTTGATTATTTTATTATTATTTTATTTTATTTTTGACTTTTATCTGGAAATATGTTATTTTTCAGTGTTGTGATATTTTATCGGGTTTTGGGAACGTTTGTGAGATATTTGAGTGTGGGGGTATTTTGGACATTTCACAATATTTTGTTAAGTTAGAATAAAAAGGGAATTAGGAAGAGAGAAAAAGATAAAGAAAGAAAAGGAAAATAAAGAAAAAGAGGAGAAAAGAGAAGAAGAAGAGAAATAGTGAGGAAACTTGGGAAATCAAAGAAAAATCCACTTCTAGAATCGATTTAATCGGGTAAGGGTGTGAAACTCAATTATTGAATGATTGTGTATGATTATGTATGTGTATTTGTGATGTTTGTTGGATTGAAATGAAGAAATTTAGAAAAACCCATTTTTGGTAAAATTGATTAGAAATTGATCAAATGTGTTGGAAATCATGTCTTTAGTGTTTCTTAATGTTGGTATAGGATAGATACATGTTGATATGCATTGTATTGGTAATTTTTCTGGGTGTACGTGAAAATTGGAGGATTTTTGGGTGGAAAATGCAGAACCACGTTCTGCAGGAATTTTCTGGTTTTTCCAGGTCATACGCGTATGGGGCAAGTTCATACGCGTATGGACCTTGGCAATACGCGTATGGTGGGCGAGCCATGGGCCAATACGCGTATAGGTCTTCAATTTTCTCGGCCATCTGCCCATTTGCGTATGATACGCGTAGCATTTCAGGGCATTACGCGTATGGTTTTGGTCATTACGCGTACCGACATTTTAACGTGGAATTGGGGAAAAATGAGTCTCTGCTCATACGCGTATGGATCATGGTGATACGCGTATGAACATGACTTTTGCAAAATGGGACTTTTCAAAATATCGTTTTTTCGTTTTCTTTCGTAACTTGAGTTCCGTTTGTCCGATTTTTACATTCTTGGTATCGTTGCGTAACTATTGAGCTGTACTTTCTTGTTATGATGATTTTGGAAATGTTAGCCAATTTAATTATGTCGAAAAATCAGGAATAGTGTCGGTTGTCGACTTTTGTCGTTATAATTGTGCGTAATTGACGTGTATTATGCAAGGTGCTATTGTGCGACGCAAATGTATGTGTTTAGATGATGTTGTGACGAGTTGTGGCCGTATGGCAATTAAATGCATTGTTTTGGGCATAAGTGCAAAGTGTGATTTTGTCGACGTAAATGAATATGTGTGTGTGTGTGCATATTAAATGTTATAGGTCATTGTATGCCAAGCATCATGATATGCATTGTTAAAACGTCCTGAGTGACGGTTTGGATTCCAGAGGGAATTCTCTATAACGTCGTGTGCCCATGTGGGGTGTCAGCAATGATTATAGACGATCGTGTGCCCATGTGGGGTGTGAGCGATCGGGTCGTGTGCCCGTATGGGGTGTGAACGATCCATAAACACCGTGTGCCCGTGTGGGGTATGAGCGGTGGGGAACATCGTAGGCCCGATGGGGAGTTACAGTGATGTAACGAGCGATGATTCCATCAGAGTTCCTGAGTGAACTAGTGATGAGAAACAATGGAAGTCGGTACCGCATGTGCATATGCATAGAGTCGTTGTGTCGGTCTCTTGCATTTGCATAAATCATTTATGGTTATTTATGTGTGGAATTGTGGATAAAGTGATATATGGATATGTGTTAGTGATGGAAATATGTATTATGTCTTGTAATGCCTTGTGTATGATTTATGGCGTGAGTTGTGGTGAGAAACGTATATATATGTGTATTTTTGTGTTATATATAATTATATGCAACTGTATTATGATTATTTTTCTCACCTTTCTGCTATTTTATAATGCTCTATGAGGCATTGCAGATTAGAGTTGCTGGAGGTATTTTTGTGAAGCTTTGCGTCTTCATTCTTTTGTCGGTCGGCTCTGATATGTGACACCGGGTAGTTAGGGAGGCCGTTTGTGATAATTGTATATTATGTATATGTATATCTTTTGGTTTGTGCATGTATAACCTGATGTATGACAAACTTCTCATGATATATATATATATATATATATATATATATATATATATATATATATATGTATGTTATTCAATTTTAGATTTTCCGCTTTAATTCTAAATTCTGAAATGTGGGTGTAAGGAACTGAGTTCCTCTGTTGATTGCTACCCCACTGTTGCATATCTTTATGAGCAGGTGTTGTATGAATTGTTTCAAATTGATGTGACCCCTCGGTCTATGCCATGATAATTTAAATATACTCTGACGAAATTTTGAATTTTCTTTTACTGCTTTTTATTAATTGGGGGTTTAGATTAGGGGTGTTACATTAAGTGGTATCAGAGCCAGTTTGTGTCAGTCCGTGTCAGTTGTGTCAGTCCTTGTTGGTCGTTGTGGTTGGATGAGTTGTTTGTTTAACCATAGTTTCTGTTATTGGAAATGAACAGAATATGGCTGGTAGGAATGATGCTGCTATGGCTGCGGTTATGCAAGCTATGGCTCGTGCTGTGCAGGGTGCACCTAATGCTGCGGGTAATGATGAGTTCAGGAAGAACAAACCGCCTGTCTTCAAAGGGAGATATGATCCGGATGGTGCACAGATTTGGCTGAAAGTGATTGAAAAGATTTTCCGAGTGATGGATTGTGATGAAGACCAGAAGGTGAGACTGGGTACTCACATGTTATTGGAAGAAGCTGGTGACTGGTGGGTTAGTACTCGACGTGTGTTGGAAGCTGCAGAAGAGGAAGAAATTACTTGGGAAGTTTTTAGCCGGGAGTTCTTGAGGAGGTATTTTCCTGAAGATGTGAGAGGGAAGAAGGAAATTGAGTTCTTGGAGCTAAAGCAAGGTAATATGTCTGTTGTCGATTATACTGCTAAGTTTGTGGAACTTGTGCAGTTTTATCCTCATTATGCGGAAGCGACTGCGGAATTCTCTAAGTGTGTGAAGTATGAAAATGGCTTGCGTCCTGAGATAAAGCAGGCGATTGGATATCAGAGGATTCGGAGGTTTTCTGATTTGGTAGATTGTTGTAGGATTTATGAAGAGGACAGTAAGGCTCGTTCTACTCATTACAAGAGTGTGAGCGAGAGGAAAGGGAAACAACAGTTCCGTGGTGGTCCATATGTAACACCACCTGATAAAGGTAAACAAAGAGGGCATTTTGAGAAAAGGTCAAGTGGACGAGGAATGTCTGGTCCTTTGAGGTGTTATAAATGTGGTGAGTTAGGGCATCGTCAGTTTGAGTGCAGGAAAGATTTGAGAAAGTGTACTAATTGTGGAGGTGTAGGACATGTTGCAGCTGATTGTGCAAGGAAGAATGTGGTGAAATGTTACAACTGTGGGGAACCTGGTCATATTAGTACCAAGTGTCCGAAACCGAAACAAGCTCCAGCTGGTGGGAAAGTGTTTGCATTATCGGGGACTCAGACTTCGAGTGCAGATCGTCTGATTCGAGGTACTTATTTTATTAATAGTACTCCTTTGATTGCAATTATTGATACTGGAGCGACTCATTCGTTTATTTCGTCTGAGTGCGCGAAGCGTTTGAATATTGTGTTGTCTGTGATGGGTGGTGAAATGGTTATTGATACTCCAGCAATGGGGTCAGTAACTACTTCCTTGGTTTGTCTAAGATGTCCTTTGACCATTTATGGTAAAGACTTTGAGATGGATTTGGTGTGTTTACCGTTGGAGGGTTTAGATGTGGTTTTGGGTATGAATTAGTTGCAATTCAATCGAGTTCATATTGATTGTTATCATAAGCTGGTAAGGTTTCCTTCTCTTGAGGAAGACGAAGACTCGAGTTTCTTATCTACCAAAGAGTTGAAGAAACTTTTGGCGGAGGAAGCTCAGTTGTTTGGATTGTTTGCATCTTTAACTGTGGATAGTCAAGTCTCGCTTGATGTGTTTCCTGTTGTGTGTGAATTTCCGGAAGTGTTTCCTGAGGATATTTCAGATTTGCCGCCAGAGAGAGAGGTGGAGTTTTCTATAGATCTAGTTCCTGTTACTAGACCTGTTTCTATGGCACCTTATCGTATGTCGGCATCTGAGTTGGTAGAGTTAAAGAAACAGTTGAATGAGTTGTTGGACAAGAGGTTCATGAGACCAAGTGTTTCTCCTTGGGGTGCTCCAGTTTTATTGGTGAAAAAGAAGGATGGGAGTATGCGATTATGTATTTATTATCGCCAGTTGAATAAGGTGACGATCAAGAATAAATATCCTCTTCCAAGGATTGATGATCTGATGGATCAGTTAGTTGGTGCGTGTGTGTTCAGTAAGATTGACTTGAGGTCAGGGTATCATCAGATAAGGGTGAAGGAGGAAGACATTCAGAAAACGACGTTTAGGACACGATATGGTCATTATGAATATTCTGTGATGCCGTTCGGGGTTTCTAATGCGCCAGGTGTGTTTATGGAATACATGAATCGTACTTTTCACGAGCAGCTGGATCGTTTTGTCGTGGTGTTTATTGATGATATCTTAATTTATTCTAAGTCTCGAGAGGAGCATGCAGAACATTTGCGTATTGTTTTGCAGGTTTTGAAGGAGAGGAAGCTTTTTACTAAACTATCCAAGTGTGAATTCTGGTTATCGGAAGTAAGTTTTCTTGGACACGTAATTTCAGGTAATGGTATTGTTGTGGATCCATCTAAAGTAGAAGCAGTTCTACAATGGGAGGCTCCGAGATCTGTTACTGAAATTCGAAGCTTTTTGGGCTTGGCCGGTTATTATCGCAGGTTCATTGAAGGTTTTTCGAAGCTAGCACTTCCTTTGACCCAGTTGACTTGTAAAGGGCAAGCGTTCATTTGGGATATTCGGTGTGAAGAGAGTTTTGCTGAGCTAAAGAGAAGATTGACGACAGCTCCGATCTTGATTTTACTGAATCCTAATGAACCATTCGTGGTTTATTGTGATGCTTCTTTGATTGGTCTAGGTGGTGTTCTGATGCAGGAAGGTAAGGTGGTGGCTTATGCTTCAAGGCAGTTAAGAGTTCATGAGAAAAATTATCCTACTCATGATCTTGAGTTAGCGGCTGTGGTTTTTGTGTTGAAGATCTGGAGGCATTATCTCTACGGTGCAAGGTTTGAAGTCTTTAGTGATCATAAAAGTTTGAAATATTTGTTTGATCAGAAAGAGCTAAATATGAGGCAACGTAGATGGTTGGAATTCTTGAAGGACTACGACTTTGGCTTGAATTACCATCCTGGTAAAGCTAACGTGGTAGCCGATGCATTGAGCCAGAAATCGTTACATATGTCCGCTTTAATGGTTAAGGAGTGGGAACTTTTGGAATCGTTTAGAGATTTGAGTTTGGTTTGTGAAGTGACGTCGGATAGCGTTAGGCTTGGTATGCTAACGATTACTAATGATTTTCTGATGACTGTTTGTGAGAAGCAAAAGTTGGATGTGAAATTTGTGGATTTGATGTTAGTTGGAGGAAAAGATACGAATAGTGATTTTCAAGTGGATATTAATGGTGTTTTGAGATTCCGAGGTAGGATTTGTATTCCTGATGATGCGGAGTTGAAAAAGATGATTTTGGAGGAAGGACACCGGAGTAATTTGAGTATACATCCGGGAGCGAATAAGATGTACCAAGATTTGAAGAAGATTTTCTGGTGGTCTGGATTGAAAAGAGATGTGGCTCAGTTTGTTTATGCATGTTTGACTTGTCAGAAATCGAAGGTGGAACATCTGAGGCCTAGTGGTTTGTTGTAGCCGTTGGATATTCCGGAATGGAAATGGGATAGTATTTCCATGGATTTTGTAACAGGGTTACCGATTACTCAGCGAGGGCATAATGCTATTTGGGTGGTTGTTGATAGACTGACTAAATCGGCTCATTTTATTCCGATTGATATCAGTTTTACTTTGGAACGGTTAGCTGAGATTTACATCAGTGTGATTGTGAAATTGCATGGAGTTCCATTGAGTATTGTTTCTGATCGAGATCCTAGATTTACATCGAGATTTTGGGAAAGTTTACAAAAGGCTTTAGGTTCTAAATAGAGATTGAGTTCGGCTTATCATCCACAGACGGACGGTTAGACGGAGAGGACGATTCAGTCTTTGGAGGATTTGTTGAGAGAGTGTGTTTTGGAAAAAGGTGGTGCGTGGGATAGTTATCTTGCATTGATTGAGTTTACGTATAATAACAGTTTCCATTCTAGTGTTAGAATGGCACCGTTTGAAGCACTGTATGGGCGAAGGTGTCGAACACCTTTGTGTTGGCACGAATCTGGTGAGAGAACGGTGGTTGGACCAGAGTTGGTGCAACAGACGATGGAGAAAGTGAAGTTTATTCGTGAGAAGATGAAAGCTTCTCAGAGTAGGCAAAAGAGTAATCATGATCGGAGACGAAAGGATCTTGAGTTCCAAGAGGGCGATCATGTATTTTTAAGGGTTACGCATTGAAATCGAAGAAACTTACTTCTCGGTTTATTGGTCCTTACCAGATATCCGCGAGAGTGGGTGCCGTGGCTTATAGGGTGGCGTTGCCGCCGAATCTGTCGAATTTGCACGATGTGTTTCATGTCTCACAGCTTCGGAAGTATGTTCCAGATCCGTCACATGTGATTCCGATGGATGAGGTTGAGGTAAGGGAGAACCTTACAGTTGAGGCATTACCAGTTAGGGTTTTGGATCGCGAAGTGAAGCGGTTGCGGGGCAAAGATATTGCACTTGTGAAAGTGGCGTGGGGCGGTGCTGCTGAGGGCAATTTGACTTGGGAGTTGGAGAGTCGGATGCGGGAGTCGTATCCAGATTTATTCGTCTCAGGTAATATTTTCGAGGACGAAAATTTCTAAGTGGGGGAGAGTTGTAACGACCCAGTTTTTGTGAGTTTTATTTAATCGAGTCGTTTGATTATTTTATTATTATTTTATTTTATTTTCGACTTTTATCTGAAAATATGTTATTTTTCAGTGTTGTGATATTTTATCGGGTTTTGGGAACGTTTGTGAGATATTTGAGTGTGGGGGTATTTTGGACATTTCACAATATTTTGTTAAGTTAGAATAGAAAGGGAATTAGGAAGAGAGAAAAAGAGAAAGAAAGAAAAGGAAAAGAAAGAAAAAGAGAAGAAGAAGAGAAATAGTGAGGAAACTTGGGAAATCAAAGAAAAATCCACTTCTAGAATCGATTTAATCGGGTAAGGGTGCGAAACTCAATTATTGTATGATTGTGTATGATTATGTATGTGTATTTGTGATGTTTGTTGGATTAAAATGAAGAAATTTAGAAAAACCCATTTTTGGTAAAATTGATTAGAAATTGATCAAATGTGTTGGAAATCATGTCTTTAGTGTTTCTTAATGTTGGTATAGGATAGATACATGTTGATATGCATTGTATTGGTAATTTTTCTGGGTGTAGGTGAAAATTGGAGGATTTTTGGGTGGAAAACGCAGAACCACGTTCTGCAGGAATTTTCTGGTTTTTCCAGGTCATACGCGTATGGGGCATGTTCATACGCGTATGGACCTTGGCAATACGCGTATGGTGGGCGAGCCATGGGCCAATACGCGTATGGGTCTTCAATTTTCTCGGCCATCTGCCCATTTGCGTATGATACGCGTAGCATTTCAGGGCATTACGCGTATGGTTTTGGTCATTACGCGTACGGACATTTTAACGTGGAATTGGGGAAAAATGAGTCTCTGCTCATACGCGTATGAATCATGGTGATAGGCGTATGAACAGGACTTTTGCAAAATGGGACTTTTCAAAATATCGTTTTTTTCGTTTTCTTTCGTAACTTGAGTTCCGTTTGTACGATTTTTACATTCTTGGTATCGTTGCGTAGCTATTGAGTTGTACTTTCTTGTTATGATGATTTTGGAATTGTTAGCCGATTTAATTATGTCGAAAAATCGGGAATAGTGTCGGTTGTCGACTTTTGTCGTTATAATTGTGCGTAATTGACGTGTATTATGCAAGGTGCTATTGTGCGACGCAAATGTATGTGTTTAGATGATGTTGTGACGAGTTGTGGCCGTATAGCAATTAAATGCATTGTTTTAGGCATAAGTGCAAAGTGTGATTTTGTCGACGTAAATGAATATGTGTGTGTGTGTGCATATTAAATGTTATAGGTCATTGTATGCCAAGCATCATGATATTCATTGTTAAAACGTCCTGAGTGACGGTTTGGATTCCAGAGGGAATTCGCTATAACGTCGTGTGCCCATGTGGGGTGTGAGCGATGATTATAGACGATCGTGTGCCCATGTGGGGTGTGAGCGATCGGGTCGTGTGCCCGTGTAGGGTGTGAGCGATCCATAAACACCGTGTGCCCGTGTGGGGTGTGAGCGATGGGGAACATCGTAGGCCCGACGGGGAGTTACAGTGATGTAACGAGCGATGATTCCAGCAGAGTTCCTGAGTGAACTAGTGATGAGAAACAATGGAAGTCGGTACCCGCATGTGCATATGCATAGAGTCGTTGTGTCGGTCTCTTGCCTTTGCATAAATCATTTATGGTTGTTTATGTGTGGAATTGTGGATAAAGTGATATATGGATATGGTTTGGTGATGGAAATATGTATTATGTCTTGTAATGCCTTGTGTATGATTTATGGCGTGAGTTGTGGTGAGAAACGTATATATATATATATATGTGTATTTTTGTGTTATATATAATTATATGCAACTGTATTATGATTGTTTTTCTCACCCTTCTGCTATTTTATAATGCTCTATGAGGCATTGCAGATTAGAGTTGCTGGAGGTATTTTTGTGAAGCTTTGCGTCTTCATTCTTTTGTCGGTCGGCTCTGATATGTGACACCGGGTAGTTAGGGAGGCCTTTTGTGATAATTGTATATTATGTATATGTATATCTTTTGGTTTGTGCATGTATAACCTGATGTATGACAAACATCTCATGATATATATATATATATATATATATATATATATATATATATATATATATATATATATATATATATATATATATGTATGTATGTATGTTATTCAGTTTTAGATTTTCCACTTTTATTCTAAATTCTGAAATGTGGGTGTAAGGAACTGAGTTCCTCTGTTGATTGCTACCCCACTGTTGCATATCTTTATAAGCAGGTGTTGTATGAATTGTTTCAAATTGATGTGACCCCTCGGTCTATGCCATGATAATTTAAATATACTCTGACGAAATTTTGAATTTTCTTTTGCTGCTTTTTATTAATTGGGGGTTTAGATTAGGGGTGTTACAGTGTCCGTGCTATTGGAGAAGGTATCGGCTTGAGGTCATTCTTTGGGTCTCAAAGAAAAAGAACCAAAAGCCCGGAAATTATTGCACAAAGACAAAAGATTGAAAATTTTGAGAAGCAATTAGAAGAACAATGGAGAATGTTAGAAGAAGAGAAGGAAAAAAGGGAGAAATATATGGAAAGGTTCCAAGAGTTGTATTCGGTATGTACTGTACTTGATATGTTAGTGTTTTATCGGAAATGTATGATATATAATATTGTGCTTGTTTTTGTTTTATGCTTTAATTGAATATTATGATGTAGAGATTAAGTGAAAACTTAGAACAACAGACAAATGAAGATCACTGTAATGTTGATGGTGATGATGATGATCGAACTCCTAGTAGAAGTGTTGTACGTCATGCTTCTACAAAAGGAAGTAATTGTCCATCCCATCCCCCCTGCGGGTAACCGCAATGATATAATAGACCCTAATCCAAATGAAATCACAATGTTATTCTTGAAAGTTGTGGTGATAAATGAAGCGCAACCTGTGACGCCCCCAAACTATACCCCCAATTAACACGCAATTAAGGCGATAAAAAGAAAATTCGAAAATTGATCAGAGTATATTTGAAATCGCGGCATAGAAAGGGAGAATCACATCAATTGAAACCAAACACATAACATGCAACACCTGCCCATAATGATATGCAACTGTGGGGTAGCAATCACACAGAGGAAACTTTGTTCCTTACACCCACTTTTCAGAAATTAGAATTAAAGCGGAAAAATCTAAAATCTAATTAACATATATACATATACACATATAAACAGTTTGTCATACATCAGGTAGCATATGTACAACTAAAATATATCATCAGATATACAAAATAATAGCGCGCGGCCACCCTAACTACCCGGAGTCATATATCAGAGCCGACCGACCAAAATAATGAAGACGCAACGCTTCACAAAAAGGAATACCTCCAGCAGCTCTAATCTGCAACGCCTCATAGAGCGTTATAAAACAGCAGAAGGGTGAGAAAAACAACCATAATACTGTTGAGTAAAATTATGTATTAACACAAACATACACAAGTATAAAGTTCTCACCACAAATGCACCACCATCGAATAAAACATAACACAGTACAATTATCAGGTATTCATCACCAATGCACGTCAATCACCTATAATACACTCCTCATCAACACAATTATACATACTCCATCACATTATCACATTCACAATTAACATACACATTTAATCCATGATTATGCAAATACACAGAGACCGACACAACGACTCTATGCACATGCCATGCGGTACTGACTTCCATTGTTTCTCATGTCTCATCACCAGTTCACTCAGGAACTATTGGAACCATCGCTCGTTACTGAGAATCTCAAGTAACACCCCGTCGGGCCTACGATGTTCACCCTTCGCTTTAGGTCCTCAGGCATCGCCTCATATTTTCGAGGCACACGACGTTATGGATCGCTTTAAGTCCCATCATGGGCACACGATCGTCTACAACCATCGCTTTAGGTCCTCAGGCAGCGCCTCATATTTTCGAGGCACACGATGTTATAGCAAATTCCCTCAGGAATTAAACCGCCACTCAGGACGTTTCACAATACATATCATGATGCTTGGCATACAATGACTCATGACATTCACATTGCATACATACACACATTCATGATCATGCATTTATCATCAAATATCACACATAGTATTTTCTTGCCCTTAGGCCACAAGTTGTCATCGACACATAGTATTCTTATCCCAACACAACACACAATCCATACAACATTCATATTAACAGCACAGCGTACATTACACATCAAATTCACACAATTATAACAGCAAAAGTCGACAAAGTGACACTATTCCCGATTTTTCGACATAATTAAATCGGCTAACAATTCCAAAATCATCATCATCCAAAAGTATATTTCATAAGCTTTCCAACGATATAAATATCACTCAATTCGGGAATACGGTTCGAAAGATATGGATTTAAAAAAAAAAGAAAATTGTTTTCAAAAACAACCAACCGCCCGGCGAAGCATGCTCACCGCCCGGCGAAACGCGCTTCGCCTCTGCTTCGCCCGGCGAAACACAGGCGATACCAATCCCCCAAAATAATTCAAAGAGGCAGAAGCTTGGCACCTCTGCGCCTCTCGAACCGCCCGGCGAAAAGGACGCATCGCCCGGCGCTCAGGGCCTTTCGCCTGGCGCTCTGCACCAGAAGCAGAAAAATTCTGCTGCGTGAACACTGTTCCATACCTCCAATTTTTCCCATTTTCTTCCCCAAATCATTTCCAACAGCAAAACAATTACTAGCAATGGTTCATACACATACATAGATCATACAACACAAATTATATCGAATTCCGTCCGTGAAAACATCGATTTCTACTCGATTACACGATTTCGACCTATATCTGAAAAACTACCGAACGAGACAATACAACATACAACCGCACATACATAATCATACACAACAATAAGATAATCGAGTTTCACACCCTTACCCGATTTAATCGATTCCTAGAACTTGTTCTCTTGATTTCCCAAGCTTTTTCTCCAATTTCTCTCTTTTCTCTCTTCTCCTCTTTTCTTCTCTTTTCTTCTTTCTTTCTCTTCTACTATTTTTCTCTCTATTTCTATTTTTCTTTTCTTCACTAACTTAACAAAATACACCCAAATGCCCAAAATACCCTTACACTCAAATATCTCGCCAACGTTCCCAAAACCCGATAAAATATATTCACGACGAAAAATAACATATTTTCACACAAAAGTCGAAATTACAATAAAATAATAATAAAATAATCAAAAACGACTCAATAAAATAAAATTGGCAAAACTGGGGCGTTACACAACCTCTCCTGCTAGAACATTGTCCATGTTTGGGTTTATCCAATTATAATCCTGATGATGTAAGGGATTTTCTTGGTGGGTATAAGTGGCTGGACATCGGGATATTGCAAGTTTGGTGCACGTAAGTATATATAGTTGAATATACATGTCATTATAAAACATTATCATTTATAGAACATCACCCCTAATTTATTCATTTTCTTTAACCATTTAGGTACATTCACCGTATTTGTATAGAGTTGAATAAATCGAGTACTTACGGAATCTTGGATCCACTTTTTATTTGTTGTACTTTTAATGAACCAAAAGATATCCGATAGTACTTGATAACACGGTTAAATGAGGGAGGAAAAGAGTGTTACCTAGCACCATTCCTCTGCACGCAAGTATTTTTGAAATTGATGTTTATTCTATATTTAGTTTAGTTTTAGCAAATACCATTAACCTATATATGCTCTTGTTTATTCAGTGGTCATTAGCAATTGATCATCATATCATTTAGGACGAATACGATAACTTTTTTGTGTTTCTTGCATGATCCACTGCAAAACAAAATGAAATATATGATTAATTCATAAGTGTATGATTAATTCATTTTCTTTGACATTGTAATTAGCTTATCATGTAATATGTTTAATTCAAATTCAATGTACAGTGTTGTGGAGCAAGTGAATATGATGAACAATGTTAGAAGAAAGCCCAGATGGATCTGTTCTAAAGTAAGTGGCACGATTATGTTTCTTTCATTTACATTCATTGTGGTTGTATTCATGTGATTTTTGCTTAAATTTGTAGACAAGGAAACAACCCGGGAATTACGAGTGTGGTTATTATGTCATGAAACACATGCTAAACATTGTCCTTGCCGACATTGTTGATTCATGGGATAAGGTATACATGTCATAAAATGTTTACATATATTAATATATAAGTTGACTATTGAAGTATTATCATACATGTTATTGCCTCTTTCTTATGTAGATGTTTCTTATGTAGATGTTTAACGACGAAATCTCATTCCCCGTTGAGGACTTCGTAGATCTTCGTAAATGTTGGGCATATATCCACACTGTTCTTAAGGGTCTTGCTGATTGATGATGTCAATGACTTTTTTCTGTAGAGATGATATGAATAACACTTTTCTGTATTGATGACATAAATATAGTGTTTGGTGTAAATACAGTTATAATAGTTACAATATTTACAGAATGTATACCTTATCTGTTAGCTGCATTTTATGGTTATAGTAGTTACAATACTTACAAATGAACAATGTTAGCTTATCTGTTATGGTTAAAATGGTTACAGGTTCAATAATGGGATGAATTTGAATTGCTGAGAAATGCATTTTTAAAACATAGGAAGTATTTCATGCTCTTTATATGCATTTATATCTTATGTGTTATGGTTAAAATGGTTACAGGTTCAATAATGGAATGAATTTGAATTGCTGTGAAATGCATATTTAAAACATAGGAAGTTTTGACTGCGGTTATAAAACCAAGTCGTGGTTGTATTTTTGTGTCTGTAGAATATATAATGACGGGTATAAAATATAACCGTAATAATATCTCGCGCGTTGTACAGAAAAAAATAAATATCAAAGCGGCGCAGCTGTGAATCGAACCTAGGAGCATTATATTTATCACAACGGTTCGTTTTAATAACCGTTGTGATAGGGCGTGCTGTTTTCAGGTAATTACAACGGTTAATGGCCTGTGATTATAAGTATCAATTTACAACGACACTCTACATAACAACGTCTGCGCCAACGTTATTATATGTCTTTCTCAACTGTTGTTAATTGGTATTTACGTAGTAGTGACTTGTTGTTGATTATCCATTCTAGTATGGATATTTCTCAATTATTGTTCCAAATTCTGACTGACTTCATGAAATGTCTCATCCATTTGATGAGATGTGTGGTTGATTACATCTTCTATGTGTTCTTGATCAACTTGAATAACATCATTTAAGTGCTTAGAAGAAGGATTTGTAGGTTTAAGAGACATTGAATCAAGGTATAAAAGCACTAATAATAAATTATAGCTAAGACGAAAATGTTGATCTAAGTTTTTTTTAATGCATATTGTAAATCTAAGTCGTAAAGAAAAAATACATCAAAACAAACTTCAGAATTTTCATTAACCAACACAACTTTAATCTTAATCTATAAATAGCTAGGGTTTAAAAATATAAATGAGTCATGGACCTCTTTTGAAAACAACATAAAATTTCTAAGGTAGAAAATAATACTAAGTGCACCCTTTTAATAAGAATAAAAATCTTTTAACAAGATTGATCTTTTTCTTTATCTAATGGGCCCAGCCTTACCTTAATCTTCTTATACAACGAAGATATGGCAACGAGACGACCAATAGCTTTACCAACCCAGCCCTCGTTGCACATTGTACTAGCCCTACTCCTGCCCCCAAATCCCCAAATTCAGTTGGGATAACAATTTACCTTTCACCCTTAACACCGATGTCGAACAGGTTTTCCCACCCCTCACCCATGCGAAGAAATTTAAACAAAAAATTAATAAATGCATTTTTTATAACAACAAAAATCAATAATTAAAATAAATATTTAATTATTTTAATAATAATCATAATATATAATATTTTTACAAATCTATATTTTCAAAAAAAAGAAATATTAGTTATAATAAATTTACTATATTAAAATTAAATGATTATAAGAGATAAATAAATAATAAAATTATTAAAAATAAAAATAATTTAAAAAAACGTAATAGCGTCTTCCATGCTCCCGCCCTCGCGTCAAATTTTCCCTCATACCCCTATATTTATTCTTATATCCCTACATTTTACGAAAACTATCAATTTTACCCATGTATATTTTAAATTAATTTATCATTTTATTTTTTTTTACTATTTTTTTAAAAATTTAATAAAACTACACCCCTACTTATGTGTACCAGATAACCTCTAAAATGAATTCCGGTACATAACTTTTGTATACCAGATAACTTGTAATAAGTTATCCTATAATAAGTTATCCGGTATGTTTTTTTATTTTATTTCGAATAACTTACAAAATGTGTTCCGATATTGCTTTTAATTTTTAATATATTAAAACACTTTTCAGAAGATTTTCGATTTGAAATTTTGTGTACCATAACTCTTTATTTTAAAATATCCGATATTAAATATTTTAATAAACCATAAGAGTTAATAAGAGTGTTCCGAAATATAAAAAAAATTATGATATTATATTATTATAATCAAGTGTTCCGGTTTGTTTTTATGTATCATGTGAGAAATAAAAAATGACTCCAACAACTGGAACACTTCCAAAAAGAGTTACATTATATTATTCCATTAATTCATATCACTTTCAAAAAGTTTCAGAATTTTTATGTGTCGGATATCTTATCTAAAGTGTTTCGGTAGACAATTTTTTTCTCTATTTTAGAAATTAAATTATCACGTAGGAGTACAAGAATAAATTTATTATACGAAAATATTTTAATAAAAAAATATAATGTAGGAGTACATGAATAAATGAAGGGATATGTGATAAAATTTCCATTTAAATCAGTTTGTTTATCTTATATTTGAGATGGAAGTGCCGGATCCGGCCCAGTTCGTTTTTTTGTAATACCTAATAGATAATATGTGTCAACAAATAATAAAGGAAAAGTAGACCAATAAAAAAATAATAAAGGAAAACTGTTTAGTCAACCATTAATAAAAGAGCTTTAATTCAAATATTAAGTACATTGAATAACTAGCATTACAGTCCAGTAGGTTACAGACAGTATAGCTTAATTCTATGCTAAATTCATGTAACTCATTCATTTACCTATTTTGAATTTTTTTACGTAAATACCTCTAATTGTAGAAAAAATTCCCTAAATAACTCATGTTTCAAAAATATTCCTAAAATGCCTCCATTAGGGTTTTGGTTTGAACTATGTCGCCAATGGAATTAGCGACTCCCTTGTAGAGGTTGAACCATGTCGCCAATTGCACTGGAGACACCCAACCAAGTCTCCAGTGCAATTGGCGACACAGTGTAATGCTTGAACTATGTCGCCAATCCAATTGGAGACACAGTGTAAAGCTTAAAGTAAGTCGCCAATCCAATTGGAGACATGGTGTGTTTTGTGTTTTTTTTTAAATATTGGAATATTATATTGATTTTGTTTGCACAATGATATAAAATTTTCATTAATTCAATAAAATATTACATTAATTAATCTTCGTGACCGGGTGCATCCAACCGGCCACCAGTTCCACATCCCCTAGGGACCCTCACTCGTTGCACTCGTTGCAGTCGTTGTGCTCGTTGTACTCGCCCCCCTTGTTCCCCTTGTTGTTGATTTACGCCCGGTGTTTGAGGGGTCGAAGTCTCAGGAGCAGTCCTAGATGGTTCCCTTAGGATGTCTTGCATTCCCGTGAAGTCTTGGGGACTGAAACTGAGCGTGCGACCCATGCCATTATAGTTTGAGGGGGTGATTGGTGTGCGGACAGCCCGATTGAAGGGAGACATTGGTGTGAAGGATTCGTTGATGAAAAGTTGAAATGGTGTTTGAAAGCCATAAGGATGTTGAGAAGGTTGGCTAGGGTATGATGTTTGGGTGTTTGGGCTATGAAAAGATGTTTGCCCAATTTGGCTATGGTATGATGTACCCTCGTTTTTCCTGTACCATGTCGCCAGTCATAAGGGCGACTGTCCCTAGATCTAGCTTGTGCCCTAGTCTGATGCATGCCCATGCATGCAGACAAACTGGCGAAACAGTATTAAAATGCATGCCTCATGCATGCAGACAAGCTGGCGAAACAGTTAAAAGCCTGTCCCATGTCGCCTAATCCAATGGCGACTCCATTCAATGCCTTGCATGCTATCGCCAATCAAGATGGCGACCCCTGTACGAATATTTATATGTTTCTTACATGTCCTTGCATGCATATTTTTAGTGTGTCCCAAAACAAATTATTTCCAACACAAACAAGTTCTTAGTCTGTCCCAAAACAAATTATTTTCAAAACAAAGCAAGTTCTTAGTCTGTCCCAAAACAAGTAAAAATGTCATCTGCAATGAGCTACGTTGTTAAGGTACATTACAACGGAGAAACATATGTCTCTGATGTATCTGGTTTTGGAAATGATACGACTATGCAGTATCTGTCGTCAACCCGGCCACAACAAAAAACATTGTCCCAATGTTGGAGGAACATCTGCATCATAATTTATCTTATCTTTTCGTTTGTTGTAATCAAATGTTTTCATTAATGCATTTCTCTTTGTTATAACAATTTAAACAATATACAACAATAAGTTGATTGATACCTTGTATGTCGATCGGTGGCTTGTCTCGCGAAAAAATAACTTTACCCCAACGACGACGATACATTTTATGAGTAAAACAAAGTTGTGAGAAGAGATGTGGAACAAACCAAGCTTAACACCCCTATTTATAGTGAAAATTTTCAGTTTGAACCATGTCTCCAATTGGATTGGCGACTTGATTTAAGCTTTACACTGTGTCTCCAATTAGATTGGCGACATAGTTCAAGCATTACACTGTGTCGCCAATTGCACTGGAGACTTGGTTGGGTGTCTCCAGTGCAATTGGCGACATGGTTCAACCTCTACAAGGGAGTCGCCAATTACATTGCCGACATAGTTCAAACCAAAACCCTAATGGGGGCATTTTGGAAATATTTTTGAAACATGGGTTATTTAGGGAATTTTTTCCAAAATTAGGGGTATTTACGTAAAAAATTCACCTATTTTCCATCGTGTATTATATATGAGATATGATTCAAGAACACCCAATTCCAAACACTAGACCGTATATTTACAAGTATAGACTACACTTTTAATTCACCACCTAGAATTCATTCATATACAATTTGAATAGTACATAAATATTACTTAGGATAAATGCTTGTGTTGAACTAGCAATTTAAACAAATGAAGAAAATATCAATATGACAATAAAAATCTCTCAATAAACACAGCCAATTTAATATTTTTATCAAGTCAATCTCCTTTCAACCCCACACAAGTAATCACACAAAATTAACAGACAGAAAAAAATTGAAAAAAATCATCTCAAATTTTGTCTCCAAAGATTATAGACGATTTAAAACTATTTTTTCTGCCATTAATTTGAGTCGTTAATTCAACTTTCATTCGAAAGTTTTGGTAGCAATACTACAAACCTTATCAGGAAAAGCTTCATGACAGATTTCATTGAAGACTCTAACGATCACGCGATGATAACACGATTCATTCAGATGGAGAAAACACCGGAGAAGATCTTGAAGATCCTCTTCGGAATCGATCTCATTCTCAAAGATCATTTGAAGCATGGAGTGTTTGAAATCATGATACGGGTCTTCAGAGTCCTTCTCGACCGCGACGGTGTTCATTAACGGACTCTGCTTGGGTGCGGAGTAGTTGTTCATTGTATCGGCTTCCGAGAACGTGGTGGTGGAGAAATCATCGCTGTCGTCGAGGCTGCAAACGGTGCCGTATCGGTCGCCTGAAGTTGTAGTAGAAGAAGCTTTACTACTTGGGTTTGTGACCTTGTTGTTAGGGTTGATGGGAACTTTGGGTTTTAGGGTTGGCTCGTGGACTTGAATGGCTTTTGGTTTTACGCATGATCCACAGCTTCCGTTTGTTGTGAAAAATGTTCTCATGATGTTTTTCTTGTTGGAAGACATTATAGTAAAACAACCTTGTAAATGACACACACAAATATGTTAGATATTTATATATAATAATAGATGATGATTTTGAATTTTGGTGTTATGAGAATCGAAAGTACAAGAAAGAAAGATGGATATGTTAAGGTAGAAGGTGGTGTTTGGTGGGATTCCTTGTCGAACTAACTATGTGATGATGAGGTGAGGTTTATATATAAATAAATGGTGGTAGAAAACGGATAGGGAGAGATTAAATTAGTGTGAGTTGGATTGGAGATATAATAAAATTGAGAAGATCACTATTATGGGTCTTTACAATTTGTCACATTCACGCAATAAAATTAAATTATTAAATTATTGAATTTTATATTTAATATTTAATATTAATTAAATATTAGTTTTATTAAATTGTTCATTTTTGGTTCAACTAATAAAAATATATTGAATCTGATTTCATAAAATTGACCTCAATATTGTCAATAAATTTTTAAAAATGTTATCAATATTAATTTATTAAAAAAAATCTTAAAACTGAATAATTTTTTTATTTATTTTTGATGTGGCATTAATTTTTTTTCTAAATTAGCATTTTACTATTTGCATCATTTTGATATTTATAACTTTTATGGCAAAGGCGAACGCTAGGGAGAAAGAAAGTTCACTTAATTCCTATAACATCCTAATTTTTAATTTATTTTATTTTATGAACTAGTGGACGTTTAATTATATATTGAAATTATGTGATTATTGACTGAGTATTTGAATTATCAAAATACATGTGAATTTATTGAGTTTATTGGAATTTAGAATAATTCTAATTGATTTAAATAATGGGATAATAATTAAATGACGAGAAAATAGGAGATTGGGCGCAAAATTTAAATTTATTATTAGAAGGAGCGTTATCTTAAGTCTAAAGGTTAGATTGACTTGGACTGAAGGGGTGTCCGATAAGGGACAATATGTAGTGAGAAGTTGAGGTCTTAGATGAGATCTCGTGTTTTGCTAGCAATCTTGCGATGCTCATAAATGGTGTCCTATTTACGATATCAACATCCAAAGGGTTTAAAACAAGGGGGTCATCGAGTTCCCTTCCTTTTTCTACTAGTGGTTGAGGGACTAAATGGTTTAGTCACAAGGGTTGGGGAAATTAGTTTCTCCTATAAGTTTAGGGTGGACACATCTAGGTATGCGGTGTCTCATCTTCAATATGTTAATGATTCTCTCCTGGTGGCTAACTCCGTTCTAAAGAATTTGTGAATCATTAAGGCTATTCTTAGAGGTATTAAGTTGGTTTCAAGGCTTTGAGTGAATTTATTCAAGAGTATTCTTATAGGAATTAATATGGATTTATTCTTTCTATCCTCTGCTCGAGATTTCCTCCATTGTGAGATTAATTTCTTACTTTTAAGTACATTATTTTACTAATGGGGGTTACTCCTTGGCTTGAAACTATTTGGGATCCTTTAGTTAAATTGTTGGAAAATATGCTTAATTCTCGGAAGTATATATATCGCTGTTTGGATGGTAGAGTGGTTCTCCATAATTATGTGCTTAATGTTATATCCATTTTCTTCTTGTCTTTTTTAATATACCTTTAAAATTTTGAAAGAAGTTTATCAAGTTACAAAGAATGTTCCTTTAGGGGGTGAAAGGTGATTTTAATATATCCTAGATTAAGGGGGAGATGTTTGTAAACTAAAGAATAGATAGGGGTTAGGAATGAGTGATTTTTGGTTGGTTAATTTTTTTCTTTTTGGCGAAGTGGATATGGAGGTTGCTTACAACAGCTTCATGCCTTTGGATGGATATTCTTGTAGCTAGATATGGAGCTTCAATTGTTTCTTCTCTTTGTAGGGGGACATAGGACTCCCGCTCTGCTTGTTCCTAGTGGAAAAACATGTCTTTTCTTGGGTCTAAAGAGGATGATAGCTCGGATTGGTTTTTTGATTGTATCATTGGAAACTTGGGTTGGATACCAAAATTTCCTTTTAGGAGGATCATTGGTTAACAATCATCTCCTTAAAGGCTAAGTTCTCTAGTTTGTACTTTAACCTTATTCAATTTGATGGGCTGGTGGGGGATATTAGTTTAGTGGTTAATGGGGTATTGGCTTGTAATCTTTGGTGACAGGGATACTTCTTTCTTTAAGAGTTATCCATTTTTTAGAAACCTCTATATCTACTTCGAGATGTCACCATTTCCTTGGATAAAGATAAGTGAGTTTGAAAGCATACTAGAGATGGTTATTTATTAGTGGTCTCCGCTTACCATGTTCAGATGGTTATTCTAATCTCTTCTTCGGCTCCTCTTCCGGGGGAAAAACCAGATTATCCTCCTTATTTGGAAAAGTTTGGCTCCTTCTAAGATATTGGTTTTCTCCTATAAACTTTTGCAAGATAGACTCCCTCTAGAGAAAACATGTCTGAGAGATGTGTGATTTCTAATCCTAGTAGGATCTCTTGTCCCTTGTGTGCGAATTTGGTTGAGATAATTTCTCATCTTTTGGTTACTTGTGAGCTAACCTTATGTATGTGGAATATGATCTTTAAGTAGTTGGGGTGGCATGCATCCCTAATGACCCTAGGGTATTTTTTTAGTCATTTCTTTCTTTATGGGGCGAGATTAAATGTATGAGTGGTTATCTTTTAATTTACCACATTCTAGTCAGGTTTATTTGGAAAGCTCGTAATGATGTCATCTTTAAGGAAGTCACAAAATCAGCGAAAAGATGGAGGATAAAAGTATTTTTTTTGCCTATAATTGGTTTATAGGTAGATCATGGGTGAAGTTTTTCACTTTCACTGAATGACTTCAGAATCCTATCAAATACCTGCAACTATAAAGGATCGAGTGTTTGTATTGGTTCCAAGGTATGTTTTGTCCTTTAATTTATTTTTTGGTGCTATTTTGATGGGGTATGATCTGTTTTGACATTTTGAGATCTAACATGTTTACGACGAGATTGATTTTTTAGTAACTTGAGTCTTTATCTGCAAGAACCCCTTAAACAACGGTGTTAGTTGGGTTGTTTTTGTTGCGTGTTGTTCTTTTTGCACCTTTGTAATCTTTTTGTGCCTCACCCTTTATTAATATATTATTTTTCATTAAAAAAATTCAAATCAATAGAAATTGGGTTTGATTTGTTTAGTTTAAATTCAAACATGAAAAAAATTGAAAAAGATAATTAGCTTAAATTGAATTTCAAACTTATCAAAACATTAGTCAGATTCTCACAACTCTATATATACTTATAATAGTCCATGGGTAGGGATGTAAATGGATATTAATGGGGATGGATACTATGATATTTGTATCCGTCCCGTTGGAGAAATATGATATTCGTATCCTCCCCGTATTCATGTGGGTATCCGTTAAGCGGATAATCTGCGGGTTTTACGATACCTGCGGATATTTACCGATATCCATGGATAATATTTATTTTCCTAAAATTATTTTTTGAAAAAATATATTGTTAGTTTCTTTTAAAGACACAAAAAGTTATTATCACATAACATCCATACAATCCACTCTTAATTTAACAACAAAATTTCATTATTTATTTTTCTTCTTTTTCACAAAAACATAATAAGATCCAAACATAATATACATACATTTCATTTTTAACCAAACAAATAAAAGATATTGTGATTGTGAGTTATGATAGAAGATCGGACGATGGAGAAGTAGGAAGGGAGACGCTGGTCCGACAGAGGAATAGAAAGGGAGACACTGATTCGACAGAGGAAAGACGACATTGGTTGGTTGGACTATGAAATTATTTAAGTGAGGTATAGAGTATTGAAGATTTTATGAAATGACTAATAAAATTTGTATGAAATGTGAAAGGTTTTTTTAAAGAAAAATTAAAAAAAAATAAAAAATAAAAAAATATAAGAAAACTAATGATATTTAAATCATTTTTATAATTTATTAGCGGATACGGATATCTGCGGGTACGGTTATCATTAAACTTGTATCTATATCCATTAATAAAAGTGTATTTAAATATCAATTTATTTTATATGTAGATATCCGTTAAATTATCCGTCACATATCTGTGATGAATTTATCTGCGGATATCTGCGAATACGAGTTTTTTTTTCATCCCTATCCATGAGTAGCAATAGTATCTCCAATATTACAAACTAGCTATCATTATAATCCTAATAAATATTTACAGATGTACCAATCTGAATTAAAAATTCATTTTCAAATATTGAATCCTACATAAAATCTATTAAAAATGGATGGGTCTCTTTCAAAAAAGTTTGGTGAAAAATTATATCAAAGAGGTTTAGTTTTATGACTTGACGTCGGTAGGAGTATAATAAGGGATTAATCATTTGATTAACCTTTGAGATGAAATTAAACCAATCTTTATTAGAGTTTATTTTTCAATTACTTCAATTAATGAATACTTATTCATACACCAATGATTAAACTAATTCTTTACCACGGTAACTCTACAAAAGAACCTTAAACTACAATGCATAAAACTATAACAAGTAACTTTTGTAGGTTGTCCTTACGTTATTTAAATTAAAGTAAACTTGTTACGTAATTATATTATGTAAATTACCTTAAATTACAAAAGAAGCTTTTAATAAAGTTGGCTTCCAAGGAAACAGGCCTTTTCTTTCGATTTTTCCCGGCCCATGAAGTTCTGTCTCTTATATTGAGTCTAATTTGGAGCATGTTCTCTAATATTTTAAATATTTGTTTTGTATTGTTCAATCTTTTACTATCCGTTCGGATTGAGCTCTCAAAATAGATTATTCGATCTTAAACAAATGGGTTTTGGCGGGCTTTAGAGTTTTTAATGTTTAGTTAAAAAACAAAAATTGTAATATAAGCTTGAAAGGTATTATTTGAGTTCAACTTTTGATAGATTTTGGGCAACCCAATCATAAATGAGATTTTTTTAAATAAAAAATAAAAATAAAAATCTCATAATATTTATCATAAATTTTATTAAAAATTATATTATTTTAAACATAATATATTTTTAAGTACTATCTTATAATTTATAAATACTATAATGTATTTTAAAATACAACACATATTTAAATTGTATAAAATAATATTCAAATATTTAAGATAAGAGAAATTAATAGAACACAGAAAAAGAGTGTTGATTATATTAATGTATAACATTAAAAGAGAAAAATTGAATAGAATAAAGATAAAATTTAATAGATTAAAAAAATTAATGTATTATTTTGGAATAAGACAATGTAATTAATATAATTTTTAAAAAATATTTATAGTTATGCAGACCCAACCGGTTATCCACTATCCATACGAATAGCCCTAATAGATAACAGACTTTTTAGAACCGGGTTAAAAAAACTTGGAAAAAATATGTGCTCTAATTTTAAAGCACAAGTCCCATAATTTTTTGGGTCTGGTCGGCCGACCCATATGGGTTAGCCCATTTTGACAACTCTACTTTCAGAAATCAAACATGATAATTGGTGTTAGACTTAGTATAGAGGATCACGATTCGATCTCTCGTAATTATGATCGAAAGGAGGACAGAACTATTTGATATCAGAACTGATCTTAAAATTAGATTAATCGATTCAATAAACCAGATCCTGATTAAAAAAACATAGTTTTAAAGTGAATTAATAGGTAATCATGGATTCAAAATTTATATAATGTTCACATATAGTTATTAAATAAACTAACTTAATAAAACTACTATGATTATTTTTAAATTGACTTAATGAAACTACTATGATTAATTTAAAAATAGTTTCAGTTATGAGATAATTGTTCAGTTTTATATTTGAGTGTGGGGTGTAATTTTTACATAATCTAAAAACATATTTAATAGATAATCTGTAAAAAGAAAAATTAAATGTTCTTTAAATTTTAAAAAATTTAATAATTCTAATAAATTTTTTAACTTATTTAACTTTTTAAAAAATCTAAAAATAAAATAAAATATTATTAAGACTAGATTTTTAGAATCTCTACTTATTTTAAATTTTTGTTCGAGAATCTACCTGATCATATTTTGCAGGTAACTTTTTTCAACCACATTTTTTTCACCATAAAATTTAAATTTAACAACTTGTTTAATTTGCCGCTTCATGTTTTTAAACAAAAAAAGTCATGCATTCAAATTGATTCAATACTCATTATTAGGGACTTCCATAACTAAACCACCAGAAATTTAATTCATTCAAAAATAAATGATTAGGTAATAGTTATAATCTGCCATATTGATTGAGGATTAAAAAAACATTATTATTTTTTGTAGCACTTAAAACAGAGTAGTACAATTATATTTTTCATTCATTAATTCAACTACTTGGCACTAGCTAGCTGAAATAATTCCGCCAGTTAAAAAATATAATTCAACCTCCTGAAAGTAAGTAATTGGAGCTTCTAGTTACCTTCACAAATTAATTAAAGACTTTTGCTACCACTCTTTTCTTAACTATAAGTAGAAGGTTTTGCTAACGAGTATTCTATGGATATTTTTTTAATTATTTTAAATAAAAAAACTATTTTATAAAAAAATTAACAATTTTAATTTTCAAAGCACTAAATATTTATATTAAAAAAAAAAACTTACTATTTTAAAACTTTAAAGAGTGTTCATGGACACTCATTAGCATTTCTCATAATTAAATCACATTTTTCTTGAACTAAACGGCAAGGGGCGTGATTTTGGAATTTAAAACAAATATAAAACGAGAAAAGAGAGAGGAGAGAGCGGAGAGAGATTGCAAATAAAAGCACCTATGAAAAATCATAGTGGATTTAAGTAAGCTATAAGAAGAAGAACAGACAGAGTAGGATAGACGACAAGGCAGCAAAGATGGAGGATATTACTACGTGTTATTTTACAAATGTCTTACAAGACATCAAAATGATAGAGGTAGAAGAAGAATTCGCAAGATTTGGGCAAGTGGTGGATATCTACGTATCAACAAAGAAGAATAAGGAGGAGAAAAAGTTTGGATTTTGTTCATATAAAGATAATATATGAAAGGAGACTTGAAGAAAAACTTAGAAACGTATGGTTTGGTTCATACAAAGTATGGGCCAACATATCAAGATTTAAACGGAAAGGAGGAGATATAAGACCCGCTCATAAAATAGTTGCAATCAGAAGGAAACACGTCAAGGGAGAGGAAATACCAAAATTCAGGAGTAATGACAGAAGGGACGGTGGAAGAGCAAGAATTGGGATAACAAATGGTAATATGTGATCTCATGATACTAGCTACGCACAAGTGGTGAAAATTCCAACCGGGGAGATTATAACCAATATCTAGGGAAAGTTGGTAGAGATGAATGATGGAAGGGAATGATATATAGCAGACAAAGAGGAAGTAAAGTGGCCAAAAAAAGATTTCTAGGAAGAGTCGATAATATAGATGAGGTGTCAATGCTTCGACAAAAAAATGGTAGATATGCAGATACTTTCTTTGGAGGTTATTCCAATGGGGGACAAAGTCATTATAAGGGTACATGAGGAAGAAGATCTTCATTCTCTGCTAAAGGAAGCGTGAGAATTTTTTAACCACTAGTTCGAGAGCTTAGAGGAATGGTATCCAGAGGCGGTGATGAATGGAAGATATGCATGGATCAGAATTTACGCAATCCCAGTTCATGCGTGGAATTGAAATTTTATTGAAAAGTTATGTATCAACAAATGGTGTTTCATAAACCTGGACAATATAACAAAGATGAATAAGAGATTAGATGCGGCCTGATGCTTAGTGAAAACAACATCCATGGAGTCTATCAATAAGGTAGTTCAAGTCATGGTTAATGATCATGTGTTCATCATCAAGTTAGAGGAGGAAGCTTTCATGTGTTCAATTAATTTTAAAACACAAATTCAAGGAAAGAGAGGAGTGAGGGATGATGAATATACAGAGTCAAAACAAGATGACAACTCAATCCCTATGAATGACCTAGAGGAGGAAGAAGAAGTGGAAGTGGAAGAGTTGGTGAAGAATAATGATGCAATAATGGTAGATAACAAACAAAAGTATGTAGCAGTAGTGGATGGCATCGAATAGTGAAATGAAGAGAGAGAGAATTACCTAACACGTGAATCAATGAGAGAATTCAAAATGTAGTGAAAAGGTGGGGCCCATGAGTGATGAAAGGAGGCTGAGTAATGAGGGAGATTTTGTAGTTGTGTGGAATAGTAGGTTTCACAAAGTTAGGCCACAATTAAATTACTAGCCCACATGGAAATGGCCAAGAACAGAATTTCTTCGGGCCATAACAATGTGGACAAACAGGCTTAATCGAATCAGGTTACAGGCCCATAAATCAGGTTGTAGGTTGGAATAGCTAGGATCAGATGGTCAAGAATCGGTATTAGTCAAAGAACAATGGCAAGACAAAAACACAACAACTTAAAACATGGAAACTTGGACGGTATAGAAGCATGATTGAGAAGTAAGTTAACATATGGTTCAACAAAAGTCTCCAGTAACATCAAAAGTAGTGGAAACGATGGAAGATCCATTGGGGAGCAAGAAGGTAGATCATTTAAATCACAAATAGTATTTCGAAAAAGTGAGATTCATAAAAAGGATTGGGAAATGCGATATATTCGTCTGTATCAGCCTTTGAGTTTAAATAAAGAAGAAATAGGCGTGAAATAATTCTATTAGAAAAGAGAAAGTATTTTAGAAGAAAGAAAGCGAATGGATTGGGAGAAATAAATTTAAAGAAGAAAGCTGGAAACAAGGTAAAGTGTTCTACATCCCAGTCTAAATAAAATAAAAATGAGGAAATGAAATCATGGACTATGGTATATAATGAGGTTAAAGAAATATCTCAAGGGGTATAAGAGTTTGGAAATGAAATAGGAGTAAGTAAATCAGGGGATGAATGAGAAACATTGAAATATCTATGTGCTCAAGAGGAGAGGGATAAAAAAGTTGCATTGAAGAATAGAGGAGGGGGGTGAAAATAGATAATGAAGGGGGGGTTATGGATATCTGAGTAGAAACAAGAGTATTACGAATTAATGAAGATTATTGGTTAT
Organism: Lathyrus tuberosus; assembly: GCA_022829125.1. Classification (NCBI taxonomy): domain Eukaryota; kingdom Viridiplantae; phylum Streptophyta; class Magnoliopsida; order Fabales; family Fabaceae; genus Lathyrus; species Lathyrus tuberosus. The sequence goes on from JALAZF010000103.1 coordinate 15,172,507, forward strand.
AATATAAGGGGATTAGGTGGCGCAATAAAGAAGAAAGAGGAGTCAAATGCCATTAAGAAGAACAACCATAAGGTGATAGGTATCCAAGAAACCGAAACGGAAGAGGTGGATGGTAAAATCTATGAGAACATGTGGGGGGAAGAAGAATTTGATTTCATGTACAATGCATCGAAGGGTAGATCAGGAGGATTGTTACTGATATAGAATCCAAAATCAATTACCAAGCTCATATAAATAAGAGGAGAACATTTTATATGGGTGGGAGGGTATTGGAAATAGAGGGTCATCAAGTGTTAGTGTGCATTATAAAAGTGTATGCTTCGTGTGACAGTGGTGGGAAGAGGAGTTTATGGAACAAGTTGTGCAACGTAATTACATCCAAGCCAGATACTAAATGGTACATGATGGACGATTTTAATGCAATTAGAATGGAGGAGGAACAGAAAGGAGTCAGAGTGTTCACTAGAAGAGAAGAGATGGCAGAGTTTGATGATTTCATTATTGAGGTAGAATTATTAGACTTACCCCTAAAAGGTAGACGATTCACGTGGTCGAATATTGACGTCTCATCCGTGAGTCGAATAGATAAATTTTTAGTTTCATAAAGTTAGCTTTCTCAATGGCCTAAGATCTCACAGTGGTGTTTGTATAAGGGACTATCAGATCATTGGTCGATATTGATATGCGAGAGGTTTCTAAATTGGGGCCTAAAATTGTTTTGTATGTTTAATTGTTGGAGAGATCTAGAAGGGTGTCATAAGTTTGTGGAAGAAAATGAAGATCCTTTGAGTTTCGAGAGTGAGTGGGTACGTGTTAAAAGAGAAACTAAAGTTAATCAAAAGTCATCTCAGAGAGTGGAGAGTCATGTGGTAAATTTAGACAACAAAATTGAGGAGGAAAAGAAGAAACTAAACTAATTGGAGTTAAAAGTGTAAACATAAGGTTATATCCAGAGGGATTATAGTTAAAAGAGATACGCCAATTCATCTTTCCTTTTTATCAAGAATGAAATCTAGTATTATGTGGAAAAATGTTCGACTAAAATGGTTGAAAGAGGGGGATGATAACTCAATATTTTTCGTTAGATGTGTAATGAATAGAAGGAAGATCACTGAGATATCTATGTTAGAGTCCCAAAATTTTAAATTAACAGGGGTTTAAGAGATAAAACAAGAAGTCTTTAACTACTTCTTAAGAGAATTCAATGCAAGTTTTGGGAATATACCAGTCCTAAATGATTTCGAGTTTAGGAAGATTGAATCGGAGGATAATAATCTGTTAATAGGTAAATTTTTAGAGGATGAAATCAGAAAGGCAGTTTGGGAATGTGATAGTTCAAAGAGTCTGGGTCTGGATGGTGTATCCTTTAGGCTTATTAAAGAATTCTATGAGGTTATTAAAAGTGATTTTATTAGATTCATTGATGACTTCCAAAAGAATGGCCGGATTGTCCGTGGAGCGAATAGCTTATTCATAATTGGATGCATGTACAAGGTGTTAGCAAAGCTACTTGCAAATATATTGAAGAAGGTGATCCACAAGGTAATTTCTGAAACACAATTTCCCTTTATACAGGGAAGACAAATTTGTATCCTAATCGCGAATAAGATGGTAGACGATGCTAAGCGTATGAAGAAATAAGTTTTAATCTTTAAAGTTGGTGTCGAGAAATCATATGACTTGATCGATCAGAAGTTTCTAGATTATATGATGATGAGAACGGGATTCAACGAAAAATGGAGGGGCTGAATCGTAGAATGTTTCCAATCAACGACAGTTTTTGTGTTGGTTAATGGAAGTCCTATTGGACTTGATACTTCACACACTAGAGAGGGGTAAATTGTATGGTTTGAAAACACTTGGTTTTAAAAACCTTTTAGAAATAAGATAAGAGTTTGAAAACATTTTAGAAAAATTAGCAGCGGAAAATAAAATATGGAAAATAAATGGAAGAAATAAAATGATTTAGTCATGTCCCCTAGAATTGATGTTGAGAGTTTCCATTAATCATTGAGAGCTTTTAGTAGGAAAGGCTCACAAACCCCCTTATACAAGGAATGTTTCTTGATATTCAACTAAAAGATACAAGCCGATAGATATGGGTAAATCATTTTATGTATCAAAAAATTTCTAATAGGTTAGAAAAGTAAAAAAAAAATCCTATTGGTATTCTGATTGCTACCATTTTATCTGTCACAGCTTCCAGATGTTTTTCAAAATATTTTCTTTTGGTGAAGCATTTTTTTAAATAGTCTTGTGTGTGTGTGTGTATGTATGTGTGTGTGCATGTGTGTGTCTGCTTTAGCCATATGCTTTTACGATAAATTCCTTTTGCATTACAATCGTTCACTCATAACTAAATTTGAAGATCACCACATTGCTTCGAGACTTTTTTGGATATTACTTTTTATGTTGACACATATTTAAGTGGATTGAGATGAGGCTTTAGATGTAATCTTTTTTTCCATCATCGGATAGTCAAGTTTATCAAACCCTAAAGATAGGTTTGCATATTTATTTGTTTAATCGTTCATTCTTGATTTATCATTAGTTTTCATTATCAAAAGTTGATGTCCTTGTTAAAAGCATATCACCTGCAAAACAAGGTTTCACATTCTCCCCCTTTTGTATGATGATAACACATTTCTTACGAGAGGTGGTTAAAATAATATAGATATTTTAGAGTGATAACTCCCCTGAGTTAGATAGAAAATATACCCTACTCATCATGAGAGTATACTTCTCACCCTTTGTCAAAATAAGAAAGGCAAATAAAGATGCATTGCGAGAAATAAATATGCAAACATGGGTAATTTAGTCATTTTATAAGAAGGGAAAACATGATACTTATATTAGGGGAAATTACAGAAGGGGAAATTTGTTGAAATTTAAAGTACAAGGAAGGAAATGCAAAACAAGAGTAAAACACCTAGGAAACACTTAATTCATCTCACCATCATCCTCATTGGAAGCTATTAGAGAGATAAGATTTATTCTTGCCATTTTCTCAATGAGCGTGTCGATTTTAGCATTCATCTTCCTTTACTTATCTCGAATTTCATTATTGGAGCTAGATGGAGGAGTGTTTCTTTGCTCCCTTGTTCTTCTTGGTTGTTGATTAAAAAATTCTCCTTCTTGAATTGCATATCTCATTTGGCTTATGACACCTTGCTCTATCTTTGTGTGTACATATGTATGCTCTTCTTCTACAAATGAATAGCTAGAAAAATGAAGGATTTTTGTGACTAGTTCGGCATAAGGAAAGATGTTGTTTTTAATTTTGCTTTTTATCATGTGATGAAAAATTGCATCTGCCCAGTTTTTCAGGAGTTGGTTTTCTAAAAACCAGAAAATAATAATGTCTGATTTTGAAAAGGTGCTACAGTTACCCGTTCTTAGGAATAGGACATGGCTTGTGGTGTAGTGGATTAGTCTAATGTTTGGGTGAATAATTCCAACATTGAATGGAGATAGAATGGTAGAAGTGGTATCAATTAGTAGTGAGTGAGCAAGGGTATCAAAATTAAATTAGTTACCTTCAAGATCCATTTGATCGTAATCTTGCTCTATGAAGGGCAAGTTGCAAACGAGAGCAAAATCTTCAAGAGATAGAGATAGGGTGATGGAGTGTTTCTTGACTTCGGAGTTGACAATTCCATATGGGCATGAGAGATTTACGTAGAACATTTTCACTAACTTTGGGTACCTCTTCTGGGGTTTCTCAAAGACAAAGTTGCTTAGCCCAGCAGTGGTGAATACTTCCATGAAGGAGCAATTCTTGAAGAGATCTTCATCTAGATAGTGAGAGGTGAATATTTCTCTATCGGAGTAGTGTAGGTTGTAGTTAATTTCTTGGGCTTGAGAGGTAAAATCTTTGGAAAAGTTTGAAAATGAAGGTCGGGAAGAATGGGTTCTCTTTCAGGCCATTTTGTAGTGATGATGATGAGTGAACTAATGAGTTTCTAATGCAATGAGTAAGAGAAATTATGAGATGAAAATATTAAGAAATTACCTCCTTTTATAGACTCTATCTAATTGATTAGATATGTGCCATAATAAATTATAAATGGTTAAAAAATTTGAGTTATTCATTGCAAGGATTTGTTAACGTAATTACTCACCCAATTAGCTATCGTGGTGAGCTCCAACCTTTGAATTTTTAAGTTTTCAAAGTATCTAATCGATTAGACCAAAGTGATAATCGTTTAAATTAGCCCAACTCAGCATTTATTTGTTTTGGGCCTTATGTAGACTTTTATCGTTTTAATACCACCCATTGTCATTGTTTGCACCTTTTATCTATAGAACACTTAAAATAATCATCTTTATAGGTTAGAAACAATTTGAGTAAAAAATTAAGAAATTATATATTAAGGGTTTAATTAGATTTTCCTAATTATTTCAACCTTAAAATAATTTTACCTCTTTTATCAAGAATTCTTGATAAATATTTCCCAAGAGGGAAAACACCAAATGGTGTATCCTTTTCTACATATCATTGGATGCAATGGTCTGTAAAACCACAAAATAAATTGGTCCATTACAGACATATTTATTTGAACTGATCATTAAGGATCATATACTTTGAGATATTCTCAAAGCAATGCTTTGATCACAACTGTTGGCATTTTCCATCATCGTTCATCTTTGGTATCAGAGACTTCATCAAATGTATACTTTTAAAAATATATTATTTCCTTGAACTACCTAAAATAATAATCATCAATAATTTAAAGCAGCAAAGCCTACTTATAAAACACTAAGGTTTCGTCTTTGGTACCCATATCTTCTTGGACCCGTGTGCATTAGTCAAGGAAGATCTAAGGTGATTACCTTTAGATCCTTTCAACTTATCAAAACAGAAAGATTCTAAGTGACATGTTCTCTTACGGCGATTCCACTTATATATGTGATTCTTCTTTATTTTATGATCTAGTTTCTCTTTAAAGCCTATACCATTTTTATTTTAAGAGGATTTTGACTAGATAAAATTAGGTCAAGCTTCCCTTTTCCTTGGGTAAATTTTCCTAAGGTTTCTCGTAGGTCAACTACTTCTTTTATAAGGGAATCACATCGCTTACATACTCTTTTTGAGTTTCTAAGCTTAATTATCTCTATTTTGAAAGAGTTGTTGACTTACTTAAGGTATCTTAGGGATTCCTTAAGATTTAGGGTACGCCCTCTTAGTTTTTCATTTTTTTCCACTAAGTGTTTCTCATTTTAAGTAGCTGTGTATAGGAAGGTTTGAAACATGGAATAGTGACTCTCCCATAGGATGTCTTTAAGCATATTTTATCGTCTTCGTTGGAAGATGATTCTTTTAGATTTTTCCCTAGGGTTGATGTTTCTCTCTTCTTCGTTCGAGTATTGAAGAAATTTCTTCATCTTTTTTGTCGTTCTTTGAACAAGAGGATCCTTCATTTAATGTTGAATCTTCCAGATATCGTTCAACTATTGAGTGTGTTTGTTAGAAGGATTGTATTAGAGTTGTATGATATGAGTAAGATGAGGATGATGATTTTTCAGTTTGGATTCCTTCATCTTTGAGTAGTTGAAGTGGTTTGTTTATCTTCTCTATAGTTTCATTCTTTCTTGATTTTTCCTAAAATTCATGAAGGCTCTCATCTTTTGATTTAAGAGTTGGATTGAAGTTTCAATTCTTAATTCTAAGATATTTGTTAGTAACACAGTTTCCAACAAACTTTTCAATACTTGTAAGTTTAGAAAAACATCCATGATTATCTTTTTTGCATCATGTGTTCATCTTCTCTTATTAAAAAAACATTTATGATTATCCATTTTTCGTATGCATATTGAACATTATACTAACTATGTGTAAAAATTTAGTTAATTTGCTTAACCAGATGATAGTTTAATTAATTATCAAAATTATACTTAATTCAACTATATGAATTATCTATATTTTTCGACGAAAATTGAACTAATTCATAGTTCAACTAAATTAACTACATATTTAACAAATAGTTATTATAATTTACAAATACTTAACTAGAATCTAGTTACATTTCAAGTAAAGAGGTATAAATGGTCGATATTACTTTGCATACTGTGATAGTCTACTCTTTGAATTATTATGTGATAATGCCTCGGTATAAAGGACCTGCAGTGCAATGTATTATGCTGCAAAGTGGCTTCTGTAGGTTTGGTGTTTGGTCCTGAAGATTTTATCAAATTTTGATGATATTGGCACTTTGATGATTGTTTATATTTTTAACTATGGCCATGCGAGTTGTTTGACTTGGGTAAGAATTCATCTTTTCTTTTTGGCTTAAATGCAGTTTTAGTCCCTCTTCTTTCATTTTTCTAAACGTTTAATCCCCTTTAAAAAAACCAGGTTTTAGGTCCCCTGGTTTGAATTTTCCTGGAATTTTTTTGGTCCCCTGTTCAAAAGTGACTATGTGGCATGTTCAGGTATGAGGTGGCAAGTAAAATGTTGACCAATTTTAGAAAATAATGCCACGTCATTTAAAAACATTTTATATTTAATTTATATTTAAAAAATACAAAAATAAATCAAAATTCCAAATCCCCTTCTTCTTTCCCCTTCGTCACTCTCTCCTCCATCCTTTCTTCTTCATTCTCAATCCTCTCTTCTTCAACCATACACGAGATACTCCACCATTTGACATCACCATCATCTCCATCTTCAAAAAAAATTCATTCATCTTCTTCCCAATTTTTTTTTTCATTTTCTTCACTTCTACCTTATTCCCAAATCCATAAAACATCAAAACATAAAAAACCATGGAGATGAAGATAATACATTTCAAGAGAAATATCAGGATCCAGAAATTGTTAAAGAAGCAACAAGACCCAACAATTAATTTTATTCTCAGATCCAACTCACAATTTCTTTCAAGAACAAAAACAATAACATAACAAGACCCATAAATTGATTTTATGTGTTTTTTGCCGTTTCTGGGAAAAAGTCACACGAGAAGTAGATAGTTGTGCGTAGGGGAGGGGAGGATCGTAGTTTTTGGAGTATTGGGACATGATGAATAACAATTGTTTAGTTCAAATTGAATGAAAACACAAATGATTATTGTTAGGGTTTCAAAAAGGGGATGAAGATGAACACAAATGAAGAAGACGATGGATTATACATTCTGATTTTATTTTTATGTAAAACGTTTTTCATTTAAAATGTTTAATTAAAAATGTTATTTTATTTAATATGTTTAAAATAAAATGTTTTTAAATGATGTGGCAGTTTTATTCCAGCTTGGGTCAATATTTAATTTTCCACATCATTGTTGAACATGCCACATAGACCAATCTGAACAGGGGACCAAAAAATCTCAGGAAAATTCAAACTAGGGGACCTAAAACTTGGTTTTTTTTTAAAGGGGGATTAAAAGTTTAGAAAAATAAAAAAAGAGGGACCAAAATTGCATTTAACCCTTTCTTTTTTGTTTTGCCTTGACTTGAAGAGTGTGACTTGTGAGGTGGGAATGCTAAAAGATTATGATAAATCACAACGACAAAAGGGGAGAGAGAGAGAGAGAGAGAGAGAGAGAGAGAGAGAGAGAGAGAGAGAGAGAGAGAGAGAGAGAGAGAGAGAGAGAGAGAGAGAGAGAGAGAGAGAGAGAGAGAGTATCTGATGAACGATTTATTTATTTTAAGTTCTAAGCAATTATTTATGATCAGTAAAATAAGAAGCAAGTATTTGACTCAATAACAAAGTATAATCCTTTTAAGAAAAAACATAGTCACTAGTGTGACAATAGTTTTTAATCATGGTCTATGTTGTAAGTTTTGTTTGGATCTTCATTTTTTACTTTGTGTGTTTGCTAGTTTTTTATTTTGTTTTGTAGAGACAACATCTGCGACATCGGTTAATCTTAATGATAATGAAGATAGTATTAGAACACCCTAGATTGATTTTAGTTACTTTTGATTTAAGAAATTGTTAGTTTGAAGTTTGGTTTAAAAAATGGTTCAATTGAATTTTATTTTGCGAAAACATGAGTGTTATTTGATAGTGCACTGAAAGTTATAATTAAATATTATATATATTATAGATAGTATTGAATGAGTTTGCAATTTTAATTTAAATTAATTTGTAATTTTGATTGTGAAAAGAGATAGGAAATGATTTGTAATTTTGATTTCAGATGATCTTATATACTCCCTTCCCTCCGTTCATTTTTAAGTGTCGTTTTAGCATAAAGCTCTCTAACTAAGATAGTGGATTGTTAGAGCTTTTTTTCCATTCTACCCTCATTTTAATCCACCATTACCTTTCTCTTTCCAAATAAATTTCTCTCTCTCCAATAATTAATTCCATATTTTTCTGCACAAAACTTTCTTGTATATCATTAAATCATTTAAAACTTCAACTAGTCTTAAATATTTAAAATTCACATTAATTTTTATACTTTGAATTGGAGTGATGGGAATAAGAGTTACGTATTGAGAAATGAGAATTTTATGGAAAATATAAAGTGGAGTTATTGAAAAGTAAGGATATAATTGACAAATTGTAACCTTAATACATCAGAATGACAGTTAAATAGAAACAAAAAAATTCTTCTAAAACGATACATAATAAGAAACGGAGGGAGTAATAATTTTATTCAATTCAATATTTTGACAGAACTATACCATAAACTTCTCTAAAACCTATGTATGAAAAAATCATGATAGTAACACTAGTAAAAACAGCAACACTAGTAAAAACAACGATACCGTGTCAATATTTTCCGTAGTCCCGAAGTTTACATCTCTGGTCTTCCTTCACGCCGTTTCCCAATTTTTTATTTAAGAGAAATACTTGGTCTTTTGCCGTCTTACTTTTGAGTTTCGACACATCTTGTTCTTCTGTTTGTTTTTTCTATTTCTTCTTGTCACATTGTCCTTAGATTTTGCCATTTGGTTATTCAGCATTACATCATGCTTATAGCATATATAATACTTACTGACTTGGCATGTAGACAATTTATCAGATAGGAACTGAACTACTTCATATGGGAACATTAAAGTATATAGCTCTAACGAAACTAATTAAGTCACCAATTTTCTATTGCATGTAAATTTAAAATATTATTAATTACAGCAAACCTGCCAAATGCATCGCAATGGCCTTTTTAGCTGTTCAAATTTCAGAACATGCACATGGATGAATCCAAAATATGTTTGACTGCTTGACTTTCATTTAAGAATAATTAATGACCGTTTACTCATTATCAATGTTGAAAAAAATCTAAAGTTTAAAACATTTGTTTTGTAATTTTAAACGAGTTTGTTTTATATTTTAATAATTGTTTTAACTACTCCCTCCGTCTCAAAATAAAAGTCTTTTAAGGTTTGTT